>JAKUBK010000014.1:0-98548 GCA_030566875.1 Waltiozyma chaumierensis | reverse complement strand
TGTTTGAGGTACGATGTCGGAGTTAATACGGCTTTAGGAAGTTGTATGGACGATAATCCCGAATCGCACATCAATGAACCTTTCAGGATAGGATTTACTGGTTATGAGAATAACATTGTAACTCATAAGGTATTTGATACGCTTAAGATTAACTATACACCAAGTGGTTTAGTTTTTAGTATAAATACAGGTTTATCCAGGTGTTTCTGCCATTACAATTATGGGCCAGAAATAGGGATTGCAAACAACAATCCGGAAACATCCTGAATCGCACTCACTTGTAGATTAGTATTACAACATGTTTGAAACCATCAAGAACTACTTATACAATATACTAGCAGTAGCTGAGTATGTTCATTCCAACGATACCAACTCAACCAATACGTCCAATTCCGAACATTTCACTATAAATAGGTGAAAATATTCCCAATTTATTGTGTTTATACATATTGGAGTTAAGTATATTTTATAGAATAACGCAGTTTTAAGGCAGTTCTAACGCAGTTAGAACGCAGTCTAATTAGGTTTACGCGCCGCCTACAAATATCTCACAGAATTTATCACAACATTCTGGGATGAAATCCGAGATGTAATAACCACTAAACCGCGTGACTTCTATTGTAACTTTATTTTAATCGGAAATTGAAAAGGATTATTAGGACTAGTTAGTAGTTACTAATTCTAGCATTTAAACAAACTAACAACACAAGAGTGATCAATATTAAATTCATTATTCAAAATCAAAGAAGTTTCAATATCAAACCCCTTTAATTCAAAGAACTGAGCTGTGAGTAGTATTTGGACGATTTAATTTCCGACACATCTGCATTTACCGACAGAATGTTTTATCAAGCTCCTTATCATCAATGTCAGATTCATTCGTCTTCTTGGAACTTAATTCTTATAGTTAGTATTTAATACTATAGATGCTAGAATGAAAATCATGTAGAATCCATTCCTCTATCTTCAACATCAACAATACGTATTAGACTATAGTCTATCATTTCAAAAAAAAAGTTGAATTAAGTTGTGACTATAGGATAAACATAATAATAGATACGCCGCGTGTACTTCCAGATGCCACTATATGTTTGAATATTTGTACTAAATTGGACTTTGGCTTTGTAATTACTTAGTTTTAGGAGAAATATCTGGATACAATCAAGTAAACCTCATGGGTCAGGTCTTCAGGATCATGAATTTACGAGGGCATATCACGGGACTTATCATTAAGAAAAAGTCGGAAGTAATTCTTATTTTGGATTCGCACCAAGATTACAACAATTGTTAGATTGATTAAAGATAGTAAAAGTTGTGTAACATGTAGGTAACACAGTTCCAGTTCCGGGTCCATTGATCTGAAGATTCTTATTACCACCAATTTGTCGTACCGTCTTTGAACTGTTGAACAACAATAAACAAAAATGTCCTTCTTCTCTAATTTCCAAAAGACACTTCAATCATCTCTTGATGAAGTCCAATCTCAAGCTTCCAAGTTATCAAAAGATATCACTCCTTTAGCTAAGCGTACTGCTCGTTTAGTCCAAGAAAAGTTTGGTTCTACTGATGATATCAGTGAATTACCAGAGGAATACATCAAGTTAGAAAAGAAGGTTGATTCTTTACAGAAAGTGTACAAGAAAATCCTTTCAATTACTTCTACTTATGAGATTGAAAGTTACGATTATCCACCAAACATTTCTGAATCTGTTAGTGATTTCTCTAAGGTTGTCTCTGAAAAATGGTCACATTTACAAAAAGCTTCAACTACAAGTGATATTGAGAAGATCCTGAACGAACCATCAAGTGGTACAAAATTGCCAACCACCTTAGCCCATGAAATTTCTAAAGCTGCTAGACAATCCCATGATTATCTAGTGGCTTTGAACGCCAGGGGATCTGAATCATCTCTTACTAAAGTCCTTCTTAAATTCTCAGAATCCCAAGCTAAGATTGGGTTTAAGAGATTAGAACAGGATGAACTGATCTTACAAGAATTCAATGCCAAGCTAACCAGATCTTTACATGATTCCTTTACTGAGACAACCAAATTTAGAAAGCAAGTTGAGTCTGCCCGTTTACAATTTGATACTGTTAGACATGAATTGAAGATCAAACCTGATTTAGAATTAGATGAAGAGTTTAATTCCAGATTGGATAAATATGAAGACGAATTGGTCAACGCTACTGAATTGGCTGTCCAAAGTATGAAGAAGTTAATTGAACCTGCTGATTCGATCAACTTGATTGTTCTCTTTAGTAAGATTCAATTGGATTACCATAAGGCTGTTGCCTCTGAGTTAGAATCTTTGATCAAGGACTTGGAAGCTGTTCCATTAGACGACCCAGAAGAAGAGGAAGAAGAAGAAGAAGAAGAAGAAGAAGAAGAAGAAGAAGAAGAAGAAGATGAAGAAGAAACTGGTGATGATGATGCTATCGTTGAAGAAGCTCCTGCTGTCGCCGTTAAAGAATCTAAATAGATTATCTGACCCTTATGTATTAGGTGATTTCAATTCAAAACTCTTATGTACTGAACATCTTGTGTAAAATCTGTGAAAAAAGACAACTTACCTGAGGACTAAAACTGTATGAAGTATGAAGTTCTGAAAATTGTGTATTACATAAATATTTCAAATTGTCCATATTAGGAAATCACACATGAATCACATGATCAAAACTTTAGATCCAAAATACGGTGCGCTGTCATTTTCATGCAGCTTGCTTAGACAACGTCAACGAACATTGAAATTTCCAAAACATCAATATTTATGAATCTAACTTAACGTGTCAGATGTAGTGTCTTCTCCTTAAAAAATCATTAAAGATAGATAAACACATTCAAAATGGTATGTCTACTCCTGTTAGAAATCCCTGAATTATAAATACTAATATTTTACGATCCAAAATAGGCTATTCAAACACCAAAGCAACGTCTTGCCAATGAAAAATATTACAAGAAACATGAAAAGCAAAGAGGTAAAGCTAAGCCTATCGTTAAGAAACAATCCCCAATCTCCACAACTTGGATTGTTATTTTGGCCTTTTTGATCGGTGGTGGTGCTCTCTTAGAAATCCTACGTATTTTCTTCTAAGAGTATCTTGATCAGATACTAATCAGATCTGAAGCTTTGATTGGTATTATTTAGTATTGTCCTTCTAGTTCGTTGACATTCCCCCAATTCAATTCGTATTAATATCACTCTTCCAAGATTCACTAGATTTCTGGTAGTGATGTTAACAAACTTCATGATTGGATTTTCTAACCTCATATGCTTTCTGATAAGCTGTCTTGTCCTTTTCTGGAGTTAAGCTACGCTATTATTTGCTGGTGTGTTATAGGTTCATCTCATGTTTTGCATACATGTATAAATAAACAGAATAAGTCATAAATAGGTTGTTTCTTACTGTAGAGGTCTATATAGATATATTCTTAGCGCTTGAGTTCATTAAAATCAATAAGATTATAACCCAAGTTCTAATAGTCTTCTTCCTCAGTAGATCCGTCATCATTGTCACTTGAGGACTCACTGCCATCACTGTCTTCTTTATAATCAACACGCTTTCTTTGAGACCTTGTTTTCCTTCCATTATCTGAGCGTTCAATGATCAAGTCCTGGTTGTTATAAGCAAAATCTTGGAATCCTCTAGCAATGTCCTGGAATCTTCTAGTGCTTTCCATCTTTTCTATGATGTTTGAGAAATTAGTCAGATTTGATAAAAGGCCCTGTAAAGGTTTGTAGTTGATGTTGCTAACAACTTTAGACTCAAGATATTCGACGAATGTCTTTAATGATAGTAAATCGTCACAAATCTCAAACCACCGATTCTCAACAAAGTCTTCAACGTATAACTTAAATCCAGAACTTCTTGACTTCATAAGTTTTCTAGCAATCTTGGAATGATCATTGAAAGTTTCAAAACATAAATCATAATCTTGCAACTTGACAAAGTGGAAATTCCCACAGAAGTCAACACCACCACCAATTAAAAACGGAACAGAACGGAACCATAAAGGATCAGCCATGATTTCAGATCCTTTATCAAGATCCGTCATATTGTCACCTGTGCCGAACCTTTTAGTCTTATTCTCAATCATTGAGAATTCTGACTCTGAGTATTTGAACATCTTTGGAATGTAATAAGTCTCCAAAGGAGCCGAGTCACAAAGATTGGACACTTCAACAAGCTTAGCTTTGATCTTCAAAGAATGCGCCAAAGCCCAAGAACAGACATATTTCATAATCAATAATCGATCTTCTGGTTCCAAGGCATCAAGACCGTATTCGAAGAATTGTTTATTCTTTAAGGGGAAATCCTGGTTGAATGTTGGCGGGTCATAAGTCGTGTTGTACAAATCCATGAACTCAGACATATTTGGATCAACTGGGTCTTCGTGATCTTCTTCATATTTCATAATGTTCTGTTCTTCTCGCCATTTGGATGGAATTCCATATTCTGGAATCATTGCTACTAATTCTATCTGATTAGTCTTTGGTTTCGATGAAGTCTTATTGAGCAGAAGAAGAAGTAATTGATTGAAGAATCGTTTAACTAACTTAGAAACAGGCCTTGTATCTTCTTCCTGGTCGTAATTGGTCTGGATATCAGAATCAAATAAATTGATACGCTCTTTCTCAAGATTTTGACATGTACTTGATTCCACTAAGTTTAATCCCTCTGACAAATCCAGTACCCCAATATTACCAATATCAGTGAATAGATCCTTGAATTTTGCATAGAAACCCAATATATAAACCAAGTCGCCAGCATAAGGAGCATATTTCACAGGGTATCCGAACGCCACCTTTTTAAACTCAGGGTCTGAGACTTGGGTCAAATCGACATGTTGTACTGTACTAGTTGTTGTTGTAAATGGTGATAAAGGACCTGGGATTTCTTTTCTTGTTGAAATCTTTGAAGATTTTTTGACTTGTTGCATTTTGGAAAGCGATAGTTTAGTGGTTGTTGTTGTCGTCGTTATTTCGGATTCCACGGTTGGTTTAATATTGTTGGTGCTGCATGTAACTGCCGTAGATTTATTTTGATCAGAAACAGTTTGTGATGTCGATTGAACAGTGAAACTATTATCCTGGCTTGGGTTTGCCTTCGGTGTTGGGGCTGGAGCAGATTTTGGAGCAGAGGTTTTGGTGAAATTAAGGATCCCTTGAACCATCTTCTTACCAGAAGTATTAGACGACGCAGTCTTTGATACCTTGGATGCAGGGGGCAATATTTTACACTTTGGATTTGCTATGGTAATGTTGGAAGTTGATTCAATAGATTTGGATTCTGAATTTTCTGTTGGCTTTGCGTTGGTAATATTCGAGTTAATGGTTTTGTCTGGTGATGAAACAATCAATGCTTTCTCGCTCTGCCCTCCATCTTGATTCTTCTCCTCATCACTGTCAGAGATAACAATAACATCAGGCTCAATTGACTTCAGAAGTCTTGCACTTTATTAGATCTAATTCTTGACTTCTCAACTCCGAACTTCTTCTTCCTACCACCTCTAGATCCTGGTCCAGATACCGGTAACGAATCAACCCTAAATGTTGATAGGATACTTTTGTTTAGATTTTCGAGAGAACTGTCTTGGCCCGAATGAATCTTCTGTTGTGTAGATACACTAGCACATGATCTTCTGGGTCTTCCGAGACGGTTTGTTCCCTGGGTAGAAGCAGGGTTAACAATCACCATACTAACTTTAGATTGAGCATCCCTAACAAGTTTCTGTTTTGGTTCAATAATAGGTACAGATAATGACGATTGATTGGCATGGTCGGAATTGGAATCTTTGGAAAGTTGATCTTCTGGATCATCAAGGCTTCTTTCTACTTGTTCCTCCCCGTCTTCATCATCATCATTATCCATCTTCAAGACATTTTGAAGAAAGTTCAAAGACTCCTGAGAGGTGGCCGAGGTTTGATTACCTTCCAGGATACCCATGCCATCATGAGTCCCACTGTGTATGTCTCTAGTTGTGTGATCAAAGTTCATCATAGCAGCTGTAGCAACATCAACTGCTGTGGTTGTACTATGGTCATCTTGATCGATGTCTGTGAAATTGTAGGCTTGTTCCTGAAAGAAATGAGATTGCTGAGCAATATCTGCGTCAATTGAGGCATCTTCCATTTCTTCTGAGACTGTATATATAAGTCTTTGGAGTCTGAACTTGCTTCCATGTTGTGATTATATATTGTTACGTAGACTCAGTTCTATTGGATTGTGATAATCACGTTTTGAAGGACGCGTCCACATGTCCACATTGAAGATTCGCGTTACCTCGGAACTCGGATCAGATCAGAACGTGACCTGAACCTCGGGACTCGGTAAGAATGGACATTCGGTTTAGACGGGTAACTACTAAATTATGACAAGTAGTGATTTGGCCAAATCAGGCAGAATAACAACATTAAGCATGATCTGGTAGAAAACCTAAATATGGTTCAGTCTTGGAACATATTTATTTATTATACATAATATGTAATAAGGAATTAATAGTTACACCATTGACCTATAATTTCCAGCCGGAAACTAGCCCTCAGCTTCTACTTATTTGTTTTAATATTCCCTCTCCAGTAATTCTCACCTCCTATAAATACCTCATGAATGATCTGTTCACGTGCAGAATTCAAAAGGCGCATGCCAAATCGCAGTGTTTGAAACGTAAACACTGCGGACTGATCTATAATCATGAACATTCCCGAAAACTATTTTTTTTTACAGCAAATTATGGTGTATTTTAGAAGTATTTTCATAATTATATACAAATTTGCTGTACCACAGAAACATAGATTTTTGTTATTATTTAAGACTGTAGACAAATTAGAAACCAGACATTGTCTAAATATCCTTGAAATTGTTGAGAGTTTATTCTGGAAGTTTTTGACGGAACTTTCTGGCGCTTGTTTATCTTGAATTCCCGCGCTTTTTTCCTGTTTAGGGGTCGAAATAGAGGCCAGGTTTCATCGAAATCTTGACCGACCCATTTGCCCAAAAAAATGCAGCGTCCAAAATTCCTCCAAAAGGCCACCAACGCCCAGTAGGGATATAGATAGATTATTGACTTCCTCATAGAATCAACTCTATATACAAATAATAATTCAAAATGGACGGTGGTATGTACTCCAACCTTCAGAATATATCAATCCCTGTCATTTGATCCTTCTTGTTCAGTCCCAATTGGCTTCTGAAATTCTAGATTTGTTTGGATCTTGATCTATGTTTATCCATCAAAATGTGGTCTTACAACATTTTCATCATCCAAAGTCAATCAGAATCATCAGGCTTACAACCATTTCATCCTAATTACATCTGATAGAATCAAGCGAACCCTAATTGGACCATTCTATCTCCTATCTTACAGATAGCTGCTGTTGCAGAATGTTTATGGATGTGTTGGCATTTCCGTTGGCAATAATTATACTGTATTTAGAAACAACAGGTACAGAATCAATTCAATCGGATTTGCTATTTAAGACTTTGATGGATAGTTTATGATCAATGATTCACATAAATGAACCTATAATTCTGTGTTTCGTATTGGATTTCAAGTTTTGCCACCCAAATTGAGAAATGAAAACATTGATCTGACACGAATCATTTGCAAGGATTGTTATATGGAAAACTTTTCCACTGGAATATTAAAATACTAACAACTTTATAAACAGAAGAAATTGCTGCTGTATGTAATATTGGTTAATGATTACCACATATCGCTGTTGTATGTTCCAGAAGAACGCATATGTCTATCTCATCTTAAGTGTCTATGTATTTTCATTCCATTTGGGCACACTACAGCTTTATTGTTGGTATATCAATGGGCTATTCTCCCTATTGCAACAACTACTAACATTATTTTAATACAGTTAGTTATCGATAACGGTTCCGGTATGTGTAAGGCCGGTTTTGCTGGTGATGACGCCCCACGTGCCGTCTTTCCATCTATCGTCGGTAGACCAAGACACCAAGGTATCATGGTCGGTATGGGTCAAAAGGACTCTTACGTTGGTGATGAAGCCCAATCCAAGAGAGGTATCTTAACTTTAAGATACCCAATTGAACACGGTATTGTTACCAACTGGGATGATATGGAAAAGATCTGGCATCACACTTTCTACAACGAATTAAGAGTTGCCCCAGAAGAACACCCAGTTTTATTGACCGAAGCTCCAATGAACCCAAAGTCTAACAGAGAAAAGATGACCCAAATCTTATTCGAAACCTTCAACGTTCCAGCTTTCTACGTTAACATCCAAGCTGTTTTATCCTTATACTCCTCTGGTAGAACCACTGGTATTGTTTTAGATTCCGGTGATGGTGTTACTCACGTTGTTCCAATCTACGCTGGTTTCTCTTTACCACACGCTATCTTAAGAATTGACTTAGCTGGTAGAGATTTGACTGACTACTTGATGAAGATTCTTTCTGAAAGAGGTTACTCCTTCTCCACCACTGCCGAAAGAGAAATCGTCCGTGACATTAAGGAAAAGTTAGCTTACGTTGCTTTAGACTTCGACCAAGAATTACAAACCTCTGCCGAATCTTCTGCTATTGAAAAGTCTTACGAATTACCAGATGGTCAAGTCATCACCATTGGTAACGAAAGATTCAGAGCTCCAGAAGCCTTATTCCACCCATCCTTATTAGGTTTAGAATCTGCTGGTATTGATCAAACCACTTACAACTCTATCATCAAGACCGATATTGATGTCAGAAAGGAATTATACGGTAACATTGTCTTATCTGGTGGTACTACCATGTTCCCAGGTATTGCTGAACGTATGCAAAAGGAAATCACTGCCTTGGCTCCATCCTCCATGAAGGTCAAGATCATTGCTCCACCAGAGAGAAAGTACTCTGTCTGGATTGGTGGTTCCATCTTAGCTTCCTTATCCACTTTCCAACAAATGTGGATCTCCAAGCAAGAATACGACGAATCTGGTCCAGCTATCGTCCACCACAAGTGTTTCTAAGCGAATCACTTTGCTGGCTGAACATTCATCGTGTATTCTTGCAGGGTGCCGTTGGTATCTTGATGAGTTGCTTAATGGTTCCTTACTATCGTTCTATTTTTTTTACTAGTTTCCCCGTTTTTTTATTTTGAATTAAATTATTTCTTTTTTTGATCAATTGCTGTTTTAAGTTGATGTTATTTAGATTGAAGTACTGTACAAGAAGAAAAAGTTATACATATATAAAAGAGATCTTGAATCTTTGTTGATTAAAACTTTTGATTAAGTTTGTAGCGCGCCTTTATTGGTTGTTGACAATTAACTTAATTCAATCTTAATGAAGTCGCGTATATTATACAATTAACTAATTTATTTCTAGGTACTAGAATTCAGATTATGGCTAATTCATCTTTGTACTTTCCTTGTTCGTTTTGTACCTTAAATATTTATTACTAATCCATTTCCAAAAAATATTCTGATATGTAGGTCACGTGCGAAGCATTCTTCACAAGGTTCGCGGTTCGCGGAAAGCTGAAAATCCAAATAACATTCTAAATTACCCATTTAAGCCTTCAATCAACATAGATCTTCTTTAAGGACCCACGGTTTGCTCATAGAATCATGCAAGATTCTCTTGAAATAGGCCAGAGGTTTTGAGGTTCTTTTTAACAAGCAGCTGGAGACAGGATGTGTTACATAGACTTACATAGCTGCTCAATTGAGGGATGAGGTTTCGAAGCTGTTGAATCTGAACCAATTCTTGTATTTACACTATTGAACAACTGGTTTAATTAATGAAACATAAAGGAGTCCAATCCTCATTCCCCCGGTATTAAGTGTTAGAGAGGTACCTGGCTACGTCAATTGCTGTTTGAATCTAACTCTCCCATCTTTCAAGTTATATATGTTGTGTACAGCATCAATTAGCTGTGTCCCATCAAAAACTTGAAAGTAGAACTATACAACTGTCTAGAGGTGGTCCAGTTCTCGTTTCTTATTCCATTCATATGCTGATGTGATCTTCAACATGTGCGTTAAATGGGAAAATTGTACATGATCCAGACCGGATTTGTACTAATTAGTTGGTTATTTCATCCCTAGTGGATCTGCTTATAAACTACAGTCCACAGATCACAGCTTAATCCTCTCGTCTCTACATGCATGGATGCTATTAGTTACAAGATTTTATTCTCTAAAATTCCCGAAGGATGGTGTTTCTCATTTAAGTAAAGGCATATCTCCTTGTTTTGACATTTGTAAGGACTATTATTTTGTTACACACCAAGTACCAATTTATCCATTCTCTCACTTTAGCTACCTAACTCATAGATGATTTGGAGAAATTTAGCACTCACGTTGTTCAACTTTTATTACTTCTTGACGCATTCAGTTCTTCAAGTATCCGCAGTCACTATCCCAGCCACAGATGTATTCACAGGTCTTACAGTAGTAAGTCAAGGTACAAGTTTGATTGCTTCTGCTGTTTGGAAGGCCTCCTTATCATTTGATGTGAAGACAAGTATGGCTGGCGATACGTTCACTTTGAATATGCCTAATGTATATGCCGTTAATACTGATACAAAGCAAATCACTGTCACAGATCCCGATGACTCCTCTATTGTTTTGTTCACTTGTTCTATTCTTGACGGTGCCTATATTTTGGATTACTCTCAGTTACAATGTACAGTTGGTAGTGGCTTCACTCAGGAGTATTTGGGTTCAGTGGACTTCTCTTTCACCTTTGGTGTTGGTGGTTCTACTTACGATTCCGAGATGAAGCAGGCTAATGAGATGACCGCTGGCCCTTATGAAATCAACTGGGATGGTTTGACTTCCACTGTTTCCTTGCCTGGGGTTAATTCAGAACCTGATTATAAGAATATTTACCAATATTCTCACACCACCAAGTATGGTTCTTTTGAACAGTACTTCTTGCTCCCTTCCTGTGAAGGACAAACTACCAATACTGAGATGACAATTACATTCAATAGTGGTGCTGCCAATACCATTGACTGTGATAACTCCAGATCTGGAGCCACTAAGAATTTCAACTCTTGGTGGTTACCAAAGGATGATAATGAAGGTGATAATGGGTATGTCTATTTTGATTGTGATGCTGGATCATCCACCATCATATACACTATGAATTTGGAAGTTGGATATCGTCCATATTTGACAGTGTTTCAATTCTTGAAATCGGTCTCTCAAACATCAAAAATCAGGTTTCAAGCAACAATCAGTTGTAACAATGGCCAATCTGGTTCAAGTCAATTCTCTGTGGACCGCTATCAACAGTACTCCATCGAGGCTTTACCTAATGACCAAAGAGCTGCTGCCCTTGCTGTTTCAACCGTGGAATATGAAGGCTGTTCTACTTCTATGACAGTTGAATATAGTGGTTCTAGTGGTACTGCTTATGTTTACACTCCTGGTCCAAGTGCTTGTTTGTCTACCAGTAGCACTGAGGTTTCAACCACATCCACTTCTTCGACTGTTTCTTCAGCTGAACCTTCTTTCAGCTCTTCTGTATCTTCCAGCTCTTCCGCTGAACCATCATTTTCTATTGATTCTTCTTCCAGTCAATCAAGTTCAGTTGTACCATCAAGTTTTTCTACCTTTGAATTGCCATCTTCAACTGTTGGATCTTCGACTAGCTCTTACGGATTTTCATTCTCCGATGTTTCCTCTAGTCCAAGTCTCTTGTCATCTGATGCGGTTTATTCATCCTCTACAGTTGAACGTAGCAGCTTTGCTGCAACAAGTTCGACCTTTGTTGTTGAACCAACCAGCTCAGTAGTCATATCAAGTCCACCTGTTCCCCCATTAAGCTCCTCGGTTGTTGATTTAAGCAGCTCTTCTATCGAGTTGAGAAGTTCTTTTGTTGAATCATCCTCATCCTTGATCGTATCAAGCTCATCTTTTTCTTCTATCGACGTCAACCCCAGCATTGGATCTTCATCCATTCAGCCAAGTTCGGATTCATCTTCATATGCGTCTTCAAGCTCTTTTACCATTGTATCATCTTCATCGGTTATTTATTCTTCTACATCGGTAGTTGAATCAAGCAGTTCTATTGTGCCATCAAGCTCATCGGAATTTCCAAGCAGTTCTGTTGTTGAAATAAGTTCATCCAGTGAAAAAAGCTGTGCTATATTTGAATCTTCTTCGATTGTATCCAGCACTTCTTCCTCGATTGAAACAATTTCTTCTATTGACTCCAGCTCTGTCATCCAATCAAGTTCATCAATTGACTCCAGCAGTTCGGTTGTTGACTGGAATTCGTCTGTTACAGAATCGAGCTCTTTTGTTTTGGAGTCAAGTTCATCTACTATGCCCAACAGCTCTGTTATTGAATCGCATTCATCCTCCTTCGAATACAGTTCCATTTCATCAGACCTTTCTTCTCTTGCTGAACCAACTTCCTCTACTGAACTAAGTAGCTCTATTGTTGAATCTTCTTCGACTGCCACTTCTTCTGCTTCCTTGATTGTCTCCAGCTCTTATCCATCTAACGAATCTAGCAGTACAATTGAGTCTCCATCCAGCTCTCACGATCCCTCAATTACTGGAGTTGCTCCCAACTCTAGTACTTTAGAGTACAGCTCCATTTCTGTGTCTGAGGTAGAAAGCATCAGTAGTAGCGATAATATGGAATCAAGTTCTTCGAGTGAAACAAGCAGCTCTGTTGTGTCATCAACTTCAAATGTTAGTGAGGAGTCAAGTTTTTCCAATGAGTTAAGTTCTTCAGCTGTGGTTGTTGTTGAATCAAGCTCTTCTATTATTGGATCAAGCTCATCTATCGCACCAAGTTTGTCTTTTGAATCTGTTTCCTCTTTCTCTTTTATCGACCCAAGCTCTAGCATTCAACCCTCATCAATCCAGTCAAGTTCAGAATCCTCTTCTGACGCTTCTTCAAGCTCTACTACCTTTGAATTTTCTTCATCGGTTATCAACTCTTCAACACCTGTAGTTGAACCAAGCAGTTATGTTGTTGAATCATCCTCTTCATTGGATGTCGAGTCGTCTTCTGTTGAGTCAAGCTCCTCTGTTGGGTCTAGCTATTCTTTTGCCTCTTACTCAAGCTCATTTGTTGAATCTTCATCCTCACCTGAAGTTCTATCCAGCCAATCAAGTTCTTTGTTTGAATCAGCTTCTTCAACTATCGTCTCAAGTTATCTCGGTGATTCATCTTTTTCCAGTGTCGTTTCAAGTAGTTTCATTAAAATTTCCTCATCAGTTTCTCCTGAATCAGCTTCTTCAATCACTGAATCGTCATCATCTAGTATTTTGGCTTTTCCAACTACTAATATTTCACCAAAATCAAGTGATTTTAATAGCATCAGTGATTCTGTTTCCGAATTTTCTAACGTGGTGTCTTCATCTATTGAGTCAAATTCTTCAAGCTCTGTTTCATTTTCTTCTTCCTGGATTGAAATCTCATCCTCCGTTGTTCCATCTTCTTCACTAGCAGAATCAATTTCAAAAAGCACTTCTTTCATTTCATCATTGCCAAGTTCGTCTGACATCGCCTCATCTTCTTCCGAATATGAGGTATCTTCTGTCTATTCTTCCATTTTGGAAGTGAGTGATAGTAGCAGTGGCTCGGTTGTTTCCTCTTGGTCTTTAGACATCGAGACTTCATCCTGTTACATTTCTTTATCATATGTTTCTGGTTCCAGCTCTGTGATGGAATCCCCAAGTTCAGCGGTAGTCTCTTCTTCCAGTGATGATGTTGTTTCGTCAAGTTCATCGGCTCTCTTATCCATTGAATCTTCTTCATGGTCTTCTTCTAGTAATGCTTCATCAAACTCGGGACCATCCTCCTCTTCAACCACCACTGTGGACCCTCTTTCTTCTTATCTTTCTTTATCCTCTTTGGTTTCATCCAACGAGTTCGACTTTTCAAGTTCGATTGCTGTTTTTTCAAGCTCATTCGTTGAACCATCTTCCCCCAGTGGTATCGAGAATTCAAGTGTTCCAAGTGCAGAAGTTCATTCATCCAGTTCTTTTGTTGAATCTTCTTCTACTTCAGCCACTGTCTTACCTTCATCCAGTGTGGTGATCTCATCAAGCTCCTCTATCATTTCTTCATTTACTGGTCTTTTTTCTTCCAGTTCTTCGACTCAGCCATCAGGAATTTCTTCATTTTCATTATCTACTGATGGTGCTTCTTCATCAAGCTCAGAAGGTGATTCCGTACGAAGTGAAACTATATCTTCTAGCGTTTCCATTGTTATCTCATCACATTCATCGCTTTTTTCTTCATCATCATCATCATCTTCTTCATCATCATCTGTTCCAAGCTCTTCATCACACCTTTCAACTTCAATTAACGCTCATTCTTCTTCTTCTTCTTCTTCTTCTTCTTCTTCTTCTTCTTCTTCTTCTTCTTCTGTTATCGAATCGTTCTCAACTGTTGTCAGTTCAAGCTTTAGTTCTGCTTCATTTAGTGGTACTTGGGGGGCCTCTGCTTCATCGTCTCTAGAGGTTTCTAGCAGTGTTAGTGGTACGAGTACTACTGATCTGAGTCCAAATTCGAGCGACCTCAATCTCCTGTCCTCTGGTTCTTCTTTGGTTCCTCCATCTGTTTATGTATCTACCTCCACTTCAAGCACAGGTTCGTATTCTTCTGTTATCTATATCACAAGATCTTCCGTTGTTCCTTCATCATTTTCTATTGTTCAATCGTCTTCATTGTTGTCTATTTCGGTTGTTGAATCTTCATCTCAATCACAAAGTACATCTTCTTCTCTTTCTCAGGTTATCTCTTCAAGTTCCAGGAGTTCTGTCGTTATTTCTTCTTCTTCTCCAGTACAAAATTTGTCTTCAAGTTCTGATGTCTCCAGTTCGGTCATCAATAAATCAAGCTCAAGTATCCATCACTCTGTGAGTTCTTCATCAAGTTTTGATTCATATTCTTCTTCAATTAGGCCAAGTTCTTCTGTTTCTTTGGTTGTATCTTTGACTGTTAGTTCATTGTCCTCGATAGAATCGACTATTGTTTCCTCTTTTACTACTAGCACCACCGGTGATTCTACACAACTTGAGTATAGCTCGAAGACAGAACCATCTTCATCTTCGGGTGTTGTTTTTCTTTCATCATCATCATATGTTTTTTCAACAATTTATCCAACAATTTCATCTTCAGTTAACTTAATTAGATCATCGAGTTTGATGCTCTCTCACTTTTCAACTCCTTCCATTACCCCACCTTATCACAATACCACCACTACTATCTTAACAACTGATGGTGGGTTTGCACAATTAAAATCTACTGTGGAGGAAACTATTACAACTTCAACTACTACTAATAGCTGTTGTTCTATTGACTCTTCGGAGAGTTTTACTCTTGGACCTACATCTGTTAAGGCTAGTGTTACCATGGGAGATACCTTTACTGGTACTGGTGACTATAATGTTACTAATGGTGACTCCAGAATTGAAAAATCTGTTGTTACTTCTACTTCTTCCGATATTATATCGAATACTGTTACTAGTTCTATTGGTACTTCCTCGGTTTGTATCACTGTCACAACACAATATGTTACAGAATTGAGTTCTGTTAATTCTCCTGAGATTGCTGGCACTACGAAAACGAATCTGGTTTCAAGTCCATCATTAACTTTAGATTTTGATCCAATTTCTACTCAGACCACTAGTTTCATTTCTTCAAGATCTTCTTCTTCTTCTTCTCCACCTCCACCTCCTGGGCCAAAGACAATAACAGTATCAGTTGACAATGAGAACAACGCTTCATCATCCATTATGAATCATAACTCTATTGAATTTATTCTCGCTGTTGTTGTTGGTGCGTTGATTATATGGTAATGCACAACAAACAGTGCTGTTTTATTATACACGTTATAACAATTAATATTATTGATCCAAGTAGTGTTTTTTTTTTTGTAAACAAGCCTTACAATGAGTATCATCAATAAGCTTGCAAACCACAAAAAATTATAAACCTATTCAAAAAAAATACAATGGACGAGTCCGGAGTCGAACCGGAGACCTTCTGCATGCTAAGCAGACGCGCTACCAACTACGCCACACGCCCGTCATTATTGCTGAAATTTTAGGGAAAACTTTCTGATTGTGGAAAACTATTAAATAGTCACGTGGTAACATTTTTTTAAGATCTGAGATTATAACGCGTTGACAACATGCAGATCGACTCCAAGTTATAATATTAGAAACGTAACTGAGCGGCTATTGATCAACAACAACAACAAAGCTGATACCACACGGTTCGTTTAAAGATAGCAACAGGGAAAAGAACGTACGGCAAATTGCAATAGAATTCACTGTACTGATCGCTGCTCCGTCAAAGATACACCATTATAACTATGAATCTGGTATCGATTCTATTCACATTATTCTTCCAGTTATTAGGGTTTCTAATATTCTGTATTGGTTTCTTTCCATCCAAGACAGTTTTACCAGGACATGCAACATTTTCCAATGAAGCCGATTCCACCAAGGGTTCGCCTGGGTTTGAGTCCCAGTTTGATAAGGTTGTGATCATTCTAATCGATGCCTTACGTTCTGATTTCCTCTTTTCTGAGACTGATTCGGAATTTCATTATGTTCATTCATTACTTAGAGATGGCTCAGCTTTAGGGTTCACGGCTTTCTCTAATCCTCCCACAGTGACATTGCCACGGTTGAAAGGGATAACCACCGGGATGACGCCTAATTTTCTTGACGCTGTGTTTAATGTGATTGAAGATGAAGGAGATGAAGGTGGGTTGATTAGTGTTGATTCGTGGTTATGGCAGATGAAAAACCAGGGCAAGAAATTGAATATGTTTGGAGATGATACGTGGTTGAGGCTATTCCCTGGAAATCAAATGTTCAATGAAGTTGAAGGAACGGGTAGTTTCTTTGTTTCTGATTTCACAGAAGTTGATCATAACGTCACCAGACATCTACCTAGACAGCTTAACACTACGGAGTCTGAGTGGGATTGTTTGATTCTGCATTACTTAGGGTTGGATCATATTGGTCATAAAGGTGGACCTCAATCGGTTTTCATGAAGCCTAAGCAGAGAGAAATGGACTCCATCATCAAGCAAGTTCATAGCGCAATTGAAGATGACACATTATTAATTGTCCTTGGTGATCACGGGATGAATGAGATTGGTAATCATGGGGGATCTTCACATGGTGAGACTTCTGCTGGGTTGGTTTTCATTGCTGATAAATTCAAGAAGTTGGGTAGGAACGTCACGTCGCCTTTACCTTACAACGAAGACTACCAGTATTACACCAAAGTGCAGCAGATCGATCTTGTCAACACCTTAGCTGGTCTCTTGCGATTCCCGATTCCTAAGAATTCTCTCGGTGTCTTCATTCGTGACTTCTTGCCATTGTGGGACTCTGCCAGTGAAAGACAAGCCATTTTGAATGAAAACGTACAACATTATCACAACTTAGGATTGGAGCATGACGACCAATCAGAAATTCTACATGATGAAGATTCTATCTATGAATCCTTACAAAGTCACCAACAAGACTTAACGCGTTCTTCAACAAATTATAATGTTCCTAGAATCCAAATGGGTCTCTTCTTAGTCTTCTTATCTCTTGTTATCATCATTCTCACAGTGGCCTTCCATGCGTCTTCTTCTTCATCGTCATTGCTAGCCTTGTGGGCTTTCCTCACCTTCAGTATCACCATTGGCTCAACATCCTTCGGAAGCAGTCTTATTGAAGAAGAACATCAAATTTGGTGGTGGATTGCCACATTATTCGTCATGGTTGCCTGTCTGATCCTTCCGTTGTCCTACTTATCTTCTTCGTCGTCGTCTTCAAGAAGAAATACTATCTTCAACGGTTTAGTGATCATGATCTGTTTACGGTTGATTAGAGCCTGGAACGATATGGGACAGAAACATCAGAATGAGTTGGCCATTTCCAAATATCTTTCATCGACAATTCTGGCTTCAGGTAGCATTTATTTCAAATGGGCTCTTATCATCATGACGGTTTTTTATCAGTGTGTGGAATTCAATACGAATAACACCGCCATTTCTTCTACGGTCCATCCCTTTGTCACTTTCTCTTGCTCTTTTCTGTTAAGTATCTTGCTCGTATCATATAAGCTACTATCGAGTGTTTCCAGTGGCGATGGGATCCCTCAGGAATTCATCACATTTGTTGCTTATACCGTTAGCCAATTGGGTTTGACTGAGGTTAATAATGAGGCATTGATTGTCGTTGCAGGATTGTTCTTTAAAGTCTGGGCTGGTGTGTTTGTTATTGTTTTGTTGACGGGTTGTATGAACAAGAAGGATAACAAAGGGACTGGATTATTTGCTACTGTTCATAACTTGTTTGTTTTTGTTTTGATGTTTGAAACCACAGAGGTTAATATTCCTATCTTTTTATTCCTATCAATCATCAAGAATCGTATGATCAGTATTATCAGACAATACTCTGTTTGCTCTTTCCAACCCTTCTCTATGATCACATACATCACTATGGCCACAATAATCTTACAGAACTTGACATTCTTCAGTTTCGGAAGAACAAATTCTTTAAATACTGTTGATTTATCAAATGCTTATAATGGGGTTTCTAGTTATAATGCTGTTGCTGTTGGTGTTTTGATGTTTGTTTCTAATTTCTCTGCTGCTATTTATTGGTCTTTTGCTAATTTGATTTTACTTTCTTCTGTTGTTACTAATAATGATTATGACATTGGAAGAGTTGGTCAAGTTTGGTTGGCTAAAGTTGGTGTTGGATGTCTGTTTTATACCATTACTACTTTGTTCATATTGGGATCTTGTTTTTTGCAAAGGTATCATCTTTTTATTTGGACGGTTTTCAGTCCTAAGATTCTTTATTCTATTGTTTGGAATTTCTACGTTCAGTTGTTGGTGGAGTTTATCATTTGTGGTTTACTTGTTTTCTTGTCTTAGTCATATATATATATATATATATATATTTGTTTATATTGTCTATGTATTACCGATCTTTAGATGTTGAAACTGATCACTATTCTGTACTCTGAAACTATCCTTAATCAACTCTTCCACTGTCTGAACCACCTTATCGATCATCTCCACTAGTAAGAGGTCCACTTTGATAAAATTGACTCTGACAAAACCAAGCATGGTTTGTAATTTCTTAGCATACCCTTTAGGGAAGATTTGCAGTCCTCCAAAAGATAATAAATCAGAAACCAAAACGATTGATGATCGTAACATCGCGACATCTTTTTCAAACTCCAGAATACCGATTGATAAATCAAGAGAATCACTAATGAAACGATTCAATGACAAAGCATTGATACGTAACGATTGTCCCAATAATGACATTGAAGACATTCGTAATCGATTGTCTTGATGTTCAACGTCGCGGATTATTTCAAGGAATGATACAATCATCTTATTGACAATCTCACCGGATAATAGCTCGTTCTGATTCTTAATAAAGTTCAGCAACACTTCACCAATCTTCAACTTCTCTTCGGTGTCCATCTGATCTCTAGAAGAATAGAATCCAATCAATACATCCAATGAACCATCCTCGTCAAACGCAATCATCTCAACGAGCGACTTAATAACATTCAGGTAGATGAATGGATCGGAATCCTTCAATTGCACAAGATGTAAATTGATAACGAAGTCCAACGTTATAACTTCCGACTTATTCTGGATCAATTGTCTCAACAAGTATAATCCATGAGCTCTGATTGGAACTAACGGGTCGTTCAGGTTATGTATGGCTGTTTTCAATTGATTCTGATCGTTTTCTAGTTGATTTCTTTGTGCTCTTGCTTGAATGTCTGCTGTGGTGTTTGATTGTGTTTGTTGTAATTCTTGGATTCTGAAGGATAATGATTGGCATTGTTTGTTGGATTTGTTTTGACTGAGAATTTTAGAAATTTCTGTCAATACTGACGATTGTTTTAGTAGTTCGTCTGGGTTTGTCTCTGAGATAATCGCTGAAAGAAGCTCTAAAAGCACTCCTAAAGTACCAGTGCTGTTGTCGGTGTCCGCTTGATCTTCATTTTCATCCTCATCGTCTGAATCAACGTCTCCTTCATTTTCTCCAGTTGTCGCTGTTGTGTTTTCTAACATCTTCGTCTCTAACAAACTCTTCAACACAACAAGTAAATCATGTGGTTTGTCCATTAGAATCTCTTTAAACTCCTCGTTCAACACTTCAATCAATTTCAAATCAACAAGCATCAAGAATGGGTTGTCACTTTCTACTTTCAGCTTATTCTCATTGGCTTCTGAGCTTTCTGTGGATAAAATCCAACGGTTCAAAACAGTGATGAATTGAACTTTGACCATTTCTTCAGGTAATTGCTTCAAAATGAATACCATCTGTTTGATCCCCAACTCAACTTCATCTAAAACATCATCATTGGTGACAGCTTTCAAAGGGTCATTCTTTACAATGGATGTCAATCCAGTTTCCAAATCTGTTCTGAACTGTCCAGCATCGATTTGTGATCTGGCTAAGTTCAAAGCCATCAATTCCAAACCAGAATCATCCATTGTTGTTGTGAAGTAGGAAACTAGTACATTCTCCAGAATCTTACGGTATTCGGATCCTCTCTTAGATAGATAGACATAATATGCCCATAGGTTGATAAGGATATCTGAATCTTGGAATAGTGAAAGGAGAAGTTCGGTTGATGATTCCTTAGTTAAGGAAATGAGAACGTTAATAGCATTGTTTAAATCTTTACCACTTACAATGACATCATTCTCTTCCTCCTCCTCCTCATTCTTTACTGCTGTTGTGGTATCCGTAGGGGGACAAATACTCTTGGTGATTCTCTTGAACAAGAAATCCTTAGGGATTCTTTGATTCTTTTCAAACAAAACCTTCAAATAATTATTAACAGCACTAACAAGCACAGGCCTATTAATCAGTACAAGGACTTCATAAACTTGGTCGAAAATCTTCTGATAGTACTGGATAGACGGTATACTCTTAGGCTTAGCCAACAAAATCATATTTACTTGATTGAATCGCTCGATGTTGATCTCTTCATCCTCTCTTATCCCCATGATAAAATCAATAAGGCTGACCAAACCGTTTGGACGGTTTGTTAGGATGCTTGTCAATCTTTCAATTATCGTCAGTTTCAAGGTTGGAATTGATGTACTTTGTAACAGCGCTATGTATATCGCAAGAAGGTTATAAGAGTCAGAGTACGATTCGAATAAGTCCAAGTCTTGAGATACATCCAACTTCATCAATTTCAACACAAGCAAGGTACTTAGAATATCAGTTAATCCACTACCTTTCAATAACAATTCGCAGACATCACCTTTCTTACTGAATATGAGTTTGAAATTATCAATAACATTGGTTAATATTTCAACACATGCAATCGAGTTTTTCAAGGGGGTGAACTTGAACACTTTTCTTTCTTCCGTAAAGGAGTTAAGACGTCTTTGATCCAAGGGGATATATGATCCTGGTGGTAAACAGGGGTATATGATCTGTGAAATAATAACATTGATCAGGTTGTTTAGATGGTTCATATCATGCAAGGAGATTGTGATCAGATTGGATTGGTCTGAATCTCCAGTAGATACCCGTTCATTCTTAGGTGATGTCGTGACCTTGTCCTTCTCTTTAGCTATTGAAAAGTCTTGGATCTTTTGTAAATATTGAAAGCATGTCGTTGACAGGTGCTTGATCTTGATGTATTTATCGTCTGATTGTAGGTCTAATGGGGATGGTGGAGATGATTTTTTGTAAAGTTGATTCAAGGCATCTTCTGAACTTTCTTCAGCATTATCATTGATTTCTAAGAACTGTGAAAGATCTTCAAAAGCTTTATCTAGGTTTGTATTCCTGCTGAAGGCCGGGATGTTTAACCCCTTCTGCTTTGCGGTTTGAAGTCTGATATCTTCTGGCATTAGCTTCTGTTGGGTATCTTTAAGCAACATGTACCTCCAGGTCTATTTGCATTCAGTATAGTAATTATTTCTATAGTGGCGGCGGCTAATTACAAATAATAATATTATTATTTTTTGTTTTGCAGCTTACTATCACATCCTAGAATCTGCCCGAGAAATTTGTGCAGATGTTTGAGGTCAACCAAAAAAATTTAAGTGATTTACAACGGTTGGATATCCTTCAAGCTTCACTTCCTTGTTTATCTGTTGCAATTTTCCAGTTCCCAGCACAAATGTCCACTCAAACATTATCCCAAGAAGAATACGATATCATCATCGAAGACGCCAGATACGGTGACTTGGAAACATTACAAGAGATCTTCGCCGAATTGGACCCATCTCTCCTTTTACAAATTCAAGATGAACATTCTAAAACAACAGCTTTACACATGGCCGCTGCTAACGGTCACTTAGAAACCGTCAGATACATTCTCTCCATTCTACCTAAGGAACAGGCCATCCAATTAACAAACTTCCAAAACGCTGAAGGTAACACTGCTTTACACTGGGCGGTTCTAAATGGTCATTTACCAATTGTTGAGTTGTTATGTGAGGAGTACAACGCTGACGCCTTCATCAAGAATAAGTTTGACCATGATCCTATTTTCGAAGCTGAAAACAACTCTAAGGATGAAATCGAGACCTATCTATTAAAGAAGTTTGATGTCGAACCGGTAGAGACTGGTGAAGATGGCGAGATTCAAGTCCAAGTTACTGCCGGTAACGAAATTGAAACCGCTGCTAAGGAACAAATCGATGACTCTCAAACCAACGAAGAATTCATACAAGAAAGAGCTTCTAAGCTCAGCATCTAAGAGAAGACCTGTTTGAGACTTCTTTCATGTATACTATTCAGTCTTTAAAATCAGGTAGATTAATTTAAAGACGTAAAATCAAATATTGCCTATTTGAGATATTAAAGTATTATTTCCTATTCCCTTTACGCGAATATTACCTAATCGGGAATGATTTCTTAATAGGAGCAGTGCGCGGAAAATGATTCTTGTGAGATCGTTGGAAAAAATATCAATGAAAAAATTATATAGGCACAAGTATCGTGGTTGGCACAAAGAGTTTGGGTTACTTAGCAGTGTATTTTCCTAAATTCCCCCCCAATTATCACAATGTCTGACGATTTAGGTTTTGATCCAACTTTAAAGAAAAAGAAGAAGAAGTCCACCAAATCTTTCGAGGACCCAACTGCCACTGCCAGTGAAACCACTCCAGAAGTTGATGATGTTTTATCTGGTTTAAAGAAGAAGAAGAAGTCCACCGCCACCGCTCCAGGTGCCGACTCTGCTGAAGCCATGGACGATGTCACTGACTCCTTCTCTGAGTTGAAATTGAAAAAGAAGAAGAAGAAGGTCATCACTGCTGATGATTTCGAAAAAGAATTAGAAAAGGCTGGTCTTGATGAAGTCGTCACCTCTGACATAAGTAAAGACGCCGAAGATTCCAACTCACAACAATCACAACTTGGATTACCATACCCTTCATTGCTTTCCCGTTTCTTCCAGATTCTTTCTGCCAACAACCCAGAATTGGCTGGTGACAGATCTGGTTCTAAATTCCGTATTCCACCACCAGTGTGTCAAAGAGAAGGTAACAAGAAGACCGCCTTCGCCAACGTTCAGGAAATCTCTGACAAGTTACAAAGATCCCCAGAACACGTCATTCAATATCTTTTCGCCGAATT
This sequence comes from Waltiozyma chaumierensis, assembly GCA_030566875.1. Taxonomy (NCBI): domain Eukaryota; kingdom Fungi; phylum Ascomycota; class Saccharomycetes; order Phaffomycetales; family Wickerhamomycetaceae; genus Waltiozyma; species Waltiozyma chaumierensis. The sequence goes on along the minus strand of JAKUBK010000014.1, from coordinate 74,966 downwards.
GGGTACTTCTGGTTCTGTCGATGGTCAAAAGAGATTGATCATTAGAGGTAGATTCCAACCTAAACAATTGGAAAACGTCTTGAGAAGATACATTATCGAATACGTCACCTGTAAGACTTGTAAGTCTATCAACACACAATTGAAGAAGGAAAGTGCCAACAGATTGTTCTTCTTGGTCTGTAATTCTTGTGGTTCCACTAGATCTGTCTCCTCCATTAAGACCGGTTTCCAAGCCAAGGTTGGTAGAAAGAAGAAGCCTGTTGTTTAAACATAGACAAGTAATAACATTATTGAACGATCAGGGGACAGGAATAATAGTTATCCCGTTGTATAGTAGGTTTTATTCTAGGAAGTTAATTATATGACAAAGAATTATAAATGAAAGTTGGTAAATCATATACATGTATTATAAATTGATTCGAATTGGATCCAGAATGATCCCTTACTTCTCAATTGTGGCATTTTCTAGGAGCTTCTTCAATGGCAATCCCCAAACAGAGGACCCATCGCTATTCATGACATATCCCATCAATTCCTTGGAAGCAACAACACCATCAGAGCTTTGTAAATATTTCAAGAGTGTGCTCTTGGAGTCTGAATTCAATTTTCCACCATTTATAACAGTGGTGATCTTATTAATATAATGATTGAATTCACGAACGTTTAATTTGGTTGGGTAATTTCTCAAGATGTCTAATTGTGTCAGTAATTGATCTTTAGTAATCTCAGTGATACTATTGATAGAGTTATTAACATCGTTGTTTGATGTCACTCTGTCCAGACTTCTTGTGGAATTTGTGGGCGTTAGAATAGGTGGCATGTTTAAACCATTGCTTGTTGACCTCATTGGTGGCCCAGTGCTAAATGTAGGTGGTGAAGCAGATTTACCTGGGCCTAATATTGGTGGTTGAGTAGAGGCCGAAGGGGGGTAAGATGGATCATTGTTCAGTGAGTTTAGTGATGTTGTGGAGTTAAGGAGGTTATGATGTGAGAGTTTCTTTGATGATTTTGAAGATCTAGCGACCGATTGGGAAGTAAGAGATGGATTCTGACTATTATATGACATTAATAAGGAACAATCATTGTAACCTTGGATGTCTGCTTCTGAAATGTTCTGGTAACTGCTCATAATTATGATACTGAGTTGGTAGTTGTTGTAAGGGTTCTTAGTGATGGAAGAGTGTGTTTAAATATCCTTTTTAAAATGTTTCTCTGTATCAATTCTTAATCAGATGCTGGATCCTGGAAAGGCTTCAGGTCTACAAACAATTGGTTCTTTGTATTAGTTAGAAAAACTATTGACACATCATCATATATAAATATTAAATTTTGTTGAAATTCCCGAATTATCCATGCACTAAACTTAATTAGCCGCTTGAACATGATAATTCTGTTGGCCCGTAGTCAACCCTCTGCCAAAACACGTGATATATTTTCCGAGATTGATATACTGGTCACGTGGGACTGTAACTACCATCTACAGCCTTACTAAATGAAATGTTACTAAAATCAAATTCTAATGGATACAGATACATAAAAAACAATTGTTTCTATTTCCGACTAACTTCATGGTATTAAATTTCCTTTTTCTTGGTTATTATCCCCATTTTGTTTTTCAAAATCCCCTTGATCAATCCCAGATTTAAGCAGAAGTGTCCATCTTATCCTCAGTATCTTCGGGTTGTTGTTGTTGCTGTTGCTGGTCTGACTTCTTACCGCCAATGATCACATTACCACTGTCATCGATATATTGATCTGAGAATTCTTGGAGATAACTGACGGATCTAGCTGAGTCTAAGAATAACAAGTAACTTCTGTTGATATCTTGGACATCGACAGTTTGAGATCTTCTCTTCAAGGCCAATTGATTAGAGACGGAAATCAAGTTGGAAGAATATCTTAAACTTGTCTCCTCACCAATCTTACCTAATAAGTTCAAAGCGTCAGAGCTTAGTTCAACTTCTTCTTCCTGAGCTCTGATGGAAATGATTTGTTTAATTTCATCACCAGAGTAGGCTGTTGTTTGAATAATGATAGAACGATCCAACAAATCTAATGGTAACCCATGTGGGGATTTGTAGTTGGTACCTCTAGTTTTAGTGACCCCTCTATTTGTGGCCATGATGACAATAGGAGAGAATTCATCTTCTAGTGCTCTGTTGATGAAAGAGAAAGACTCGATGTCTAACATGTGGACTTCATCAATGAAAAGAACACCTGGAACAATCTCAGCTTTACCTTCTTCCTTCCATTCAGCAACCTTGGTGTTGATCTGTTCTCTGACTTCGGATCTGATCTCACCAGTATCACCACTGAAGAGGGCTAAGAAACCTTGGGATCTGGAATTGATGACGTCTATTTCATGTAAGGAGACTGTGTGAACAACAGTCTTACGTGTTTGTAATTCACCTTCAGGACATTGGACAAACTTCACATCTGGGCCCATAGCATCGTAGTCTCTAGATCTGGCAAAAGATCTACCCAACTTAGTGATTTTACCAGATGATTTGTCAATAGAGATAACGTCACCGGCTAACACTTTTTCTGATGTCAAGCCTTCGATCATCTTGTTACCTAACTCATAGATGGTTTCCATGTCAGTAGTCTTGATGGTCAACTTACCTTGCTTGTGACCACCGGTGATGGATCTGTCGATTTGGATCTCCACGACTTCACCTTCAATGATTTCTGTTTCCTCTTTAATCTTGACACCAATGGACTTTCTGAAGGCTTGGGTTAAGGCTTCAGTCTTGGACAACTCCAAAGAAAAAATCTCAGAACCTGCTATGGCGGTGAATGGAACATCAGAGCCTAAGGATTGCGATAACCCCATTGCAATGGCAGTCTTACCGGTGGAAGGAGGACCAGCAACTAAAACAGCACGTCCAGCAATAGAACCATTCTCCACCATTCTTAAGATCACACCAGCAGCCTTACGAGCCTTGAATTGGCCAACCATACCTTGGGAGGATTCATTGCGTGGTTGGAGATTGTCGTCTAAGCCTAGACCTGAGATGTGAGAATGAGCGGCGATTAAAGAAAGGCCCTTTAGATCTTTATTTTGATTGACTGTTTGAATTGACTTTGAGAAAAAACAGAACAATGTTAGTACGTGAAAGGGTACATGGAAATAATTTAGGATTCAAGAACTTACCATTTATACTGTTTCTGATATGACTGGACACTTGGTGATCTAACCAATTACAATTTCCATCAACTGCTTGTAGACTAGTAGCGCTGTAGTGAGATTAATTTTTTGCCTTACACACACACACACACACACACACATATTATTATTATGGCGTTGGAAAATATTCGCGAACACAAGTTAAATAATAATGTTAAATTTCAAGGACATCCTCAATTCTATAAACTTGCTTCAATATCCTGGTCAAGTTGTTTCTATTTAAATCCTAAATTCTAAATTCTAAATTCTAAATTCTAATAATGATAATAATAATATATAATGGGTTATGGCAGCAGTCACTGTACACAAAAGGCAATCCGGGGGGCAAAAACTAGACACCTAAGGTTTGACCTTGACCTTGGAAATTAGATCCGGATTGTTCTTCAGTAACATTAAGAACATCATGATCCAAAACACTCACATATTCACCTTGAGTTCTGATATGCTTAGCGTCGACTTCTCTGTAGTATTCAAAAACTGAAGGGATCAACTGGATCAATCTATCAGCCTTGGATTCGATGAATTCAATGACATTGGAAGGTGGAACCAACTTAGTGAAGGCACCATAAGCGAATGCATAACCAGCAACAAGACCCAGCAAATGTCCAATCAAAGAAGAGCCAGGAACTAAGATAGCAATGACCAAGATTGGAACTAATGGAGTAGCAATGGTAGGTAAACTGTAACTTGGAGAAATTGTATAAGTTGGTTTGATTAAAGACTCTTTATAAGCGAAAAAACCAGAGAAGGAGAAGACCCAAGCGGAAGCACCAAGGACATGAGCATTTGGATAGAATAAAAGACCGATGATACAGTAAGGAAGGGCTGTGAAAACGGCTAATAAGTTTAAAACAACACCGGTATAAACAGTGCCGTGACTTCTCTCAAAAATCGATAATGGGGTAATAATAGCGGCCAAGTTGAAAACAAGATGGAATATGGATAAGTGGCCCAAAGGGTATAAAGAGATTCTGTTAAGATCGAATGATGTGAGGGACTGAGGCGAAAGAGAAATGGTATCATTGACTGAGATAAAGAAGTTCAAAATGTAAAGGAAAGTAAGGAAAACAACTAACCCTATGGTCAATGCTGGTGGGTATTTGGTACCAGCTGGTAAAAACTTTTGAACTCTTGAGATGTGAGAGTTGAAATCCATGGTCTATTTTTAGGGAACTCAGTAATATAAGTCTGCTGGGTTTCTTTGACCTGATTATCTACGAATGTTTGGATATATTTATTTCAATCTTCCTCCTCCTATACTATTTTTTTTTCCGAAGTTTGGTGCGATACAACACTTGACACGTGACTCAACATGTAATTCATGTCATTATCACCTAGTTTGATCCTCTAATATTTTGAGACTGTTAAGTGTTATCGATCCGCTACAAACTTTTCCATCTTCAAAACAAACAATTAATTAGATTCTATATGTTTATACTCTGGACTGTGTGTATACTATATAATTTAAAAGAGCAAAGGATAATTAAGATGAAGAAGAAAGAACATCTTGGTGAAATGAAACATGATGAAAGTGTGTGTGTTTTCAGGCTTACTTCTTAGCCTTCAAGTATTGGTTATCAACGGTGGCAATCAATTCTGGAACGACTTCTGGGTTGGCTAAGGTGGACAAGTCACCTAATTGGTCGGCTTCGTTACATGTTATCTTTCTTAAGATTCTTCTCATGATCTTACCGGATCTAGTCTTTGGCAAGTCATCAACAATGATGACTGTCTTTGGACCGGCAAATGGACCAATTTCACCACGGACTTGTAGGATCAATTCTCTTCTCAACTTTTCTGGGGTGATGTGTTCCTTGGAGTCTTCGATCTTTTGGTTGGCTTCGACCAAGTAACCTTCCTTCAAGGAGATGAAGGCAATGACAGATTGACCTGTCAATTCATCTGGAACACCAACAACAGCGGCTTCAGAGACACCGACATGTTCGGTTAAGGCGGTTTCGATTTCAGCGGTGGACAATCTGTGACCAGAGACATTGACAACATCGTCAACTCTACCTCTGATCCAGTAGTAACCGTCGTGATCTCTACCGGCACCATCACCTGTGAAGTAGTAGCCTGGGTATGGCTTCAAGTAGGTTTCGATGTATCTGGCGTGGTTGTTCCAGACAGATCTGGCAATAGATGGCCATGAGGACTTGATGGCTAAGACACCAGCAACATCGTTGCCCTTTAATTCTTCACCAGAGACTGGGTCAATGATGACGGCATCAATACCGAAGAATGGTAAGGTAGCGGAACCTGGTTTGGTTGGAATACCACCGGCTAATGGAGCAATCAAGTGGGAACCGGACTCGGTTTGCCAGAAGGTGTCACAGATGACAGACTTACCCTTACCGATTCTTTCATTGTACCATTCCCATAAATCTGGGGCAATCGGTTCACCGACAGAACCCAAGGTTCTCAAAGAGGACAAGTCATACTTGTCGATTTCGTCTTCACCGACTCTCTTGATCAATCTCAAGGCGGTTGGAGCAACATAGAAATGTGTGATCTTGTGGCGTTCGATCATTCTCCAGTAACGACCGTAGTCTGGGTAAGCTGGGGTGGATTCGAAGATAACAGTGGCGGTACCTAAGGCCAATGGACCGTACAAGGCGTAAGAGTGACCAGTAATCCAACCGACATCGGAGGCAGAGAAGAAGATGTCTTCAGAGTGAACATCGAAAACGTACCTGGTGGTCAAGGCAGCACCTAACAAGTACCCACCAGTGGTGTGGACAACACCCTTTGGAGTACCAGTGGAACCAGAAGTGTATAACAAGAACAATGGGTCTTCGGAGTTAACTGGGGTTGGTGGGAAGTAACCTCTGGCGTTAGAGGTCACCTCGTGCCACCAGAAATCTCTGCCTTCCTTCATTGGAATACCTTCAGAACCGGTTCTCTTGTAGACTAAGACCTTTTCGACAGATTCAACAGAAGCTAACCCTTCATCGACAATCTTCTTGGTGTTGACGGTCTTACCACCTCTCTTACCTTCATCACAAGTAATGACGAATCTGGACTTGGCGTCGGTAACACGGTCTCTTAAAGAACCAGCACTGAAACCAGCAAAGATAACAGAGTGAATGGCACCTAATCTGGCAACAGCCAACATAGCAACAACGGCTTCTGGAATCATTGGCAAGTAGATGGCAACAGTGTCACCCTTCTTGACACCCCAAGAGGCCAAAACAGCAGCAACTTCACTGACTTGTCTTAACAATTCGCCGAAGGTGATGTTTCTGTTTTCCTTTTCGTCATCAGCTTCGTAAATAATAGCAGTCTTACCTGGGTTGGCAAAGGCGTGTCTATCAACACAGTTGTAAGAGGCGTTCAATTCACCGTTCAAGAACCAGGCAATGTCACCGTTTTCAAGAGATCCGGACTTGACCTTGTCGAATGGCTTACTCCATGTTAAGTATTCTTGAGCCAAAGGACCAAAGAAGGCTTCTGGGTCTTCAATGGATTGCTTGTAGAGTTCCTTGTAATGGTCCAAGTCTCTGATGAAACCTTGGCCTGGCTGCTTGTCGAAGAATTCCTTTGGAGCTTCGGTGGTCTTGACGTTGATGGCTTCGTGTACTTCCTTGTGTTCTAAAGTCATTGTGTATGGTGGGTGGTCAGTGGGAGAGATCTGTCTTAAGATGAATATGGATGAAATATGTGTCCTGTTAACAATGCTTTACGAGATGGGAAAGATCCAAAAGAGAGGCAATTGATTTATAAACAAATATCGATAGTGTTTGAGAAACTATTTGACAGATATATATAAAAATATAGCTTCAGTCAATAAGATAGAAGTATAAGTCGTTGGTATTGGATGTAGAAGGAGTGGAAGAAGATTTGATGATTTCAAATATTATTATCTTATTTTTCAGTGTTAACGCGCGCGGTGGCTCAACGTCTCTGTAATCATTTATCCATGTACTGTGAGTGATCTGACTAGCTCTTAATTCCTAGTAAGAGCCTACAGTACAGTGCTAGCACTGTAGGGCATAGGCTCCTCCACTAGCCCAGTCCGGTCGTCCCTGTTTGGAAATTCTGAACGTGACTCCAGAAGGGTCAACGGGTCCACTGGTCTCAGCCTGACTTCCGATCCTAGGCAGAGTTTGGATTTTGTACGGAAAGCCTAAACAGCTATAGTCTAGATATTCCCTATCCAGCTAGACAGAGAGATCTTGAAATTTAGGCGGATCGTTTAGCATTTAATCGTTTGAATGCGGGATATTCTAATTAACTCATCAGTTGTCGAAATATTTATTAAGTACATAGATGTCTTTAACAATCTCTGGGTGAAAGGATTTATGTCACGTTGTAAGATAAAGATCAATGTCCTTTTAACACCGAAGCTGATAGCGTACTACCACGTCACAGCCCAATTTAATATTTTGAGACAATACTAGCCAATCAAAACTGGGTAATTGATCCACTCTTGAATATACCAGCTCTATAATTATATTTACATATCAAATGATTAATAATATAATTGTGTAATTTTTGTGTTTCCATATTCACCATTCTATCTTAAATTGTTGAATAAATTGTTGGGCACAAAGCAGCTAATTAATACTTGATGTGTTTACATATAATAATATTGGGTACTGTCAAGATTCCTCGGTCGTGAATTTTCAACCGGAGATAATCGGGAAAACACCTCTATAATTCCTCTCGTAACACACATTAAATAGACATATTTGAATTTCGAGAGGTCCACCCAAAATCGAATTGATCTTTTATTAAACCAGATCTTTGAAATTTGTAATCTGCGTTAATATATATCTTAGATTCTTAGACGCTAGCTGTAACCTGTTCTATCTGTATATGATTTTCTATATAATGGCAACATACTTTTCCAGACCTTTACTTTGTGTCCAATCGACCGTCTTTAAAGTGTTTATCTTCTGGTGTAAATTCTCGACTCTCTTCATGGTATCAACCTTCAATGAAAGCTCTGTATAAACAGAGAACAATTCTTGAGCAGCAATCAATCTCACCTTAGCTATTGGATGTTTAACAGTGAGGAATTTCAGCCTTTGTAAGGAGTCATCGAAATCTTCAACGATTGTCAAATATCCAAATATTTCAATTGATGATTTAATTCTAATTAAATTCGTGGTGTTCAAATGTATATTGAAAACACGGGCATATAATCCCTTGATATTGAACCCTTGAGGTAATTTCAAATTGCATAATAATACTCTTGAGAAGAATTGAGCAGTTGTTTGAATGGATTTGGCAAATCTTTGACCTTTGGATGATTTGATATCCTTTGATTGAATCGGATCGATTTTCAAATTGGCAAGGATATCCAGGATGATTCGATTCTGACATTTCTCCGTGGAAGAGTTGTAGAATTCAACAAATGATTTAAGTGATGATGATATTAGCTCATCTGTTGATTTCAAAGCTCCACATGTGAAGGCATATCCTTTCCAGAATTCCTTTGTTGTTTCTGAAGCAATTGTGCCGTCTTTCAAATAATACTTTGAGAATGTGTCTAACAAACTTGAGAAATAATACGGTTTATCTTCTCTTTCAATTTTCTTGATGGATTCATTGCCATTGATCCTTTCAATCAATTGGAAGGATGAGAATCGAATAGTTTCAATTGGTTCAGCCGCTAATCTTAATAACTTAATCTCAAAAAGATCCTTAAAATCGAAAGAAAATCGTCTCCAATTATCAAACAGAAGAGAAATGGTCTGAGAACGGACAGTGCTACCAACATCACCTTGTTCAGTGATAGTATAGTCGTCAAGACAGTTGAACACAGCTTGGAAATGTCTCAAGACTAAATGACCCCCGTTTGCTAAGTATGTTGAGACTGACTTCAATATTCCAACTTTCACCAGATGATTGATTTTCTCAGCACCAAGAAGGTCTAAAACGGTATCACATCTCTCAGAGAACTGTGGCAGTAAGGCAACAGAAGAAGAGGTACATTGGTTTCCTAGTTTCATGAACCGTGTCCATTCACTCCATGAACCATCATCCAAGTTTAGAAATGGTGCAATCTGTGTAATGATCTGTTTGATATCAGAGGAGTCGTTTCTCATTGATGAGAATAAGTTCTTTAAGACTTGGTCTGAGGGCTTGTATGATATTCTTAACAGTGAAGATAACAGAGATAAGTACGCGACCATTTGGAAAGGGGATGTTTTATGGTGATCGATCGTAATCGTTTCGAAAATTGGGATGATTTGTGGCAATGCCTGATGATTGGATGTGATTTTTAATAATTCTGATAATAGAAGCAATGCGTTGAATGTATCTTTGTTTAAAGAGTTGGCGATTTCAATATGTCTGGAGATCTGTGATTGGATCTCGGATTCTTTGGAAGAAATCAATTGACATAAGGCAGATGCTGCAATTATCACAATCTCATGATCTGGATCATAGCCTCTCAAAGACAAATAGTCTATCAACACAGGTTCCAATTCCGGGAATCCAACGATCAACTTCGCAGGCATATTCAAATACGATTTGTCCAACGAACCTAGATCAACATAGTCCAAAACATTGGCAACACATAGGTTTCTTCCATAATTGAGTTCGTTGTCTGGGTATAGAGTCGACCAAGCATATGAGCCATGTCTGCCCATAAGTTCTTGTAAGGCGGCAGCTGACGCTCTTCTGATCATGATATCTTTGTCGAAGCATGAAAGACAGACGAGACTCTCGAAGATTCTTAATGTCAACTCAGGTTTGATCTTTGCCGTGGAATATTTGGCCATTGACCAAGCTATAAAATTCGAAGCATCACGGACGTTGGACCCACCGATATGAGTCACTCTGTTTTGTTGGAAGAACAGTGTATTCGATATAATCCTGGTGATTTGGTCGTAAGTGTATGGTGGCGATGTCCTGGTTCTTAATAACTCGGCGATTGTTAGAAGGTTCGTATGAAGAACGTCTGCGTTAATATCGTCAAAAGTTTGGGGGTTGGACATCTCTTCAGTCTGAGCTAAAAGGTCCAAAGTCGCCTCAGCACATAGACAAGACTCAATACTTGTCAACAATTTAGCATACTTTCTGGCAAGCGTGAAACGGGTCTCTGTGTTTCGATTGTTGAAATTATCAAGGAAAAAGCTGATAATATCCTCTACTTCTTCAAACTCTTCCATCTCATTCAAATATCTTCCCAATTTGGAGGAAACCTTGGCAACGATTTCAATATTGGATTTGGACTTATCGTCCTCTATGATTGCCTTACAGAAACTAGCCAATTGGATAGCATATGGTTGAAGGATGTCTTGCAAATCACGCTTCAAAGCAATGTTCAAAGTCTGAAGATATCCAATCTTTAAATCATCATCCAACTCAGAATAATTCTCTAATGTCTGTATGAACACCGTCAACTGCTCTCTACAATCAACACGCATAATCAAAGATCCTAATAAACGGGCATCAAGTGGTCTTAATGGACCATTTTGACCCAATTGTCCAACCGCAACAGAATAGATATCAGATTTGATCGTCGTCTTCAAGGAATCCAGTTTAAACGGCGTCAAGACCAAAACAAGAAGCCAACAGCTCAGTAAAAATCTTTCATGCCAATGTAGATCTTCACTAAGTTTGGCTCTTTGGAGAATCATTGGGATCAAATGGATCTCTGTCTTCATTAATGTGGAGATCTTCTTATAACCAACAATCTTACCGATATTGTAGAAGATCTCAGAGGTTGAAGATCGGGTTTCTGGGTCCTCTAAGTAGACCGATATTAGTACAGATATATATTCCCTTAGTTTAGGATCAAGTAACTGGGGTGCTGGTTGGAATTCATTGAGACTGTGGAGAATGGATTGGAGGTTGAAATCTACTGACCTGCTTTGAAGAAAAGATAATTGGTGCTGAATGTTTGAATGGAGAGAAACAGATATCTTGGATACTGTATCCTCGTGGCCATCCATATTATCTGTTTGTTATTGGCGAATTGTGTTTGGATATCAGTTGTTTGTGAAAAATTAATTGCCGTCTAATTGACTTTGATATAAAATCTGGTATTTACTTTTCAGGAACTGCGGTAAATTGTAATGTATAACCTCGGCAAAGTCAACAGATTATATCACGTGCTGCTTATATAATGAATTGGGCCGATGCCCCGCTTGAAATGTCAACAATCAGTTAATAATTTACCGAAATCATGTTAAACGCCAACAAGTTACAACACTACAACCTTCAATTGAATCAATTGATAACATTTAATATCTTCAAAACAGCATACATGTCAGAGACGGCACAACATACCACCAATCAAATAACAACCCAAGCAAAGGGGGAAGAACAAGTTCTTCCATTTGCTGACGCTCCAAGTATTGGTAAGTTTTCTGGCCCTTCTTATTCTTCCTCGCTACTAATTCCAGATTCAAAGAAATTGAATAACTAACAAAAATCCACTAGTTCGTGCCCATCAAAAGGACTCATACTTCGAATCCGTGATCCGCTCAAAACTATTAGAAGTCACACAGATCTTTACTGGTCAACGATTCGTTCATACACATCCTGAGGAACTAACTGTTGCGGCTAAGGCTCTATACCTTATCACGACAACCTTAAACGGGTCCAGAACCTTGGGTGAAGAGTATGCTGACTTATTTTACGTCACACGATCTGGTAAGAAGTTGCCTAAGCTCGCTCAGAGAATTGGATTTCTTTTAAGTTATGCTATTTTGCCTTATCTAGTCACGAGGTTCATAAGAAGATATTTCAAGCGTAATATTGGTGAGAATACAGAAGACGATGGTCAGGATACCCATGAAAGACCAAAGACTTGGGCTGGGTTCCTTTCTAAACTTTCATACTCTAGTGTCATTGACTCATTGATGTCTCTTCATTTGGCTGTTTTTTATCTTAAGGGGTCTTATTATAATCTCTCTAAACGTATGTTTGGACTCCGTTATTCCTTTGGTCATAGAGTCAACCGAGACGAAGCTGCATCTAATGGAGGTTATGAACTACTTGGTGGTCTAATCCTAGCTCAATTGGCGTTTAAATTCACCAATCTGATTAGAGATATCCATTTCACGAGCTCTTCGCAATGTTCTTCAGATATTGATTCAACTGGTCTAGACCATAAGAATCAGTTATCTTCAATCCCACCTAACGAAACCTCCAAATCATCTCACATAGATCTCTCAAATGAAGCTCTTTTACCATATATTCCAGCAGCTTCAAGAAACTGTATGCTTTGTCTTGATCCTATGAAGGATCCATGTTGTGCCAGTTGTGGTCACGTGTTTTGTTGGAATTGTATTAGTGATTGGGCAAGAGACAACAACGAATGTCCTTTGTGTAGACAGGACTTGACAGAGCAGGTTCTGTTGCCTTTACGCTGATGCTTTGTTCATTCTTTAAGACTTATATTAGACATGTTAATAATCTGTAATCAGTGAACAAACGTAGCTTATCGACAATCCATATAGTTGTACATTCCTTGACAGCTGACTAAGCGGATTCGCGCACCTTCCAAAGTGTCGAATTTTTTCCAACTGCATCAACAACCAATTATTTTTCAAGGTAGGTAGATAAATTAAACTGTGTCAATAGAATCTCTAAGATTTTTTGTTGCCAGTTTAGTAGTTTAGAATCCAGCGAACTCTACCTCATTGACCATGTTCCAACCACTTCGCTCCTCAACTCTAAAAGCCTCTTTAAGAGGTGCCCAAACCAGCAGACTCTTCACAACGACTGCTCGTGTTTCCAACAATTCCTCTGAATCAATCAAGAAAGAAGAACCATCTTCCTCTGACAAAAAGGAGACACACTTACAATTTCTACAAAACTACTACTCAGAAGAGCTTCTAGAAAGTATTAAGCTTGCAGAAACATTCATTGATCCTACACATTTCGCCAACAAGAAGCTTCCAAAGACAGAATTCTCCCCACCTTATCTTGACGACTTCAGTAAAAGAGACCAATTCTGGGATAATTTAAAGATTAGCGACCCAACCAACGTCGATTTCAGATACCAACTCCAGCAAGCCAAAGTTGATATCCCACAAGGTTCCATCATCGAAGAAAAATCCTCTACCAGACAAAACTCCGTTATTGCCAAGGGTCTTTCTCTATTGACCGGCTTAGACTCCCAATACATTGAAAGACTACAAGCCAAGCCATTAATTATGAAGCGTGTCTCCAACCAGACTGCCAAGGGTAAGATTCCAACTAACTATGCTCTTGTTGTTGTTGGTGATAAGAACGGTATGGTTGGTATAGGTGAAGGTAAGGACAGAGTTGAAATGAGTAGAGCTGTTGCCAAGGCCCATTGGAATGCCGTCAAGAACCTCAAATTTATTCCAAGATATGAAGACCGTACTATTATCGGTACCATTGAGAACAGATTCCACGGTTCCAAGATTTTCTTGAGATCTGCTCCTCCTGGTTTTGGTTTACGTGTCAACCACTACATTTTCGAGATCTGTGAATTGATAGGTATCAAGGATCTTTCTGCTAAAATTTACAAGAGTAGAAACGGTATGAATGTCTGTAAGGGGTTTATTGAAGCTTTAAGCAACCAACAGACTTTGCAAGAATTAAGTTTGAATAGAGGTAAGAAGATTGTCGATTTGAGAAAGACCTATTACTCTTCCGAATCTAACTGATTTACAAACTGTTGCTACTTCACTCATGTGTAAATATTTTAGAGTATCGGTGTATATATGTATGTAAATTCAAAGTCCGTTTGTAAGACTTGTTCCTCTGTAGGTGTACAAGAATCAGGATATAGAGTGATTTGAAGTTTGAACTGATAACCATTAGAAATGGAGCTACAAACATTGTTTCCAGTCACGTGTGCTCAGATCTCAAGACCGCGGCCGCGCGACCAGAGAAAGATCCTTGAACAATTGACAGTTGTAATTATCAATTTCGAAGGCAAAAAACACAGCACAATTGAAGGGTTACAAACTTAAACTTCCTAATACATTGTCCAATCTCTCAACCTTCTCCTAAAACCTCTTACCTTTAATAATGTCATCAGCTGCTGTTCATCAAGGTGGTATTAAACCAGTATGTTCCTTATTAGTCAATTGCACTTCCCACACCGCTTAGAATACTAACATATGTTATACCTTAGTTCTTTGACCAACGTATCCAAGACATCGAAATACAAATAAACACCAAGACCCAGAACCTTCGTCGTCTAGAAGCCCAAAGAAACTCTCTTAACTCTAAGGTCAAGTCCTTGAAGGATGAATTGAGATTATTACAAGAACCAGGCTCTTATGTCGGTGAAGTTATCAAGGCTTTATCTCCTAAAAAAATCTTGGTCAAAATCAACCCTGAGGGTAAATATATTGTGGATCTTTCACCAGACATTGACATCAAAGATATCAAGCCATCACTAAGAGTGTGTTTGAAGTCTGATTCCTACACATTGCATAAAATCTTACCTAACAAGATTGATCCTTTGGTGAGTTTAATGATGGTGGAAAAAGTCCCAGATTCAACTTATGATATGGTTGGTGGGTTAACTAAGCAGATCAAGGAAATCAAAGAAGTCATTGAGTTACCTGTCAAGCATCCAGAATTGTTTGAAAGTTTGGGTATCGCACAACCAAAGGGTGTCATCTTATATGGTCCTCCAGGTACAGGTAAGACCCTTTTGGCAAGAGCTGTTGCCCATCATACGGAATGTAAGTTCATCAGGGTCTCAGGTTCGGAATTGGTTCAGAAGTACATTGGTGAAGGTTCAAGAATGGTCAGAGAATTATTCATCATGGCTAGAGAACATGCTCCTTCTATTATTTTTATGGATGAAATCGATTCTATTGGGTCTTCAAGAGGTGGTTCTAGTGGTGGTGATTCTGAAGTGCAAAGAACCATGTTGGAACTTCTTAATCAATTGGATGGGTTTGAAAACTCCAAGGATATTAAGATCATCATGGCCACTAACAGATTGGATATCTTGGACCCAGCCTTATTGAGACCAGGTAGAATAGATAGAAAGATCGAATTCCCAGCCCCAACAACAACGTCCAGAACAGAGATTTTAAAGATTCATTCCAGAGCTATGAACTTGACAAGAGGTATAAACTTGAGAAAGATTGCTGAGAAGATGAATGGTTGTTCCGGTGCTGATGTTAAGGGTGTTTGTACAGAGGCTGGTATGTACGCTTTAAGAGAAAGAAGAATCCACGTGACGCAAGAAGATTTCGAATTGGCTGTTGCTAAGGTCTTAAACAAGAACGAAGAAGGTCAAGTCTCTTTAGCCAAGTTGTTCAAGTGAATCTTTTTTTTTTTTGGCTGTTCGTAATAGTATATGTCTGAAAATAAAATTACAGGTGATTTCATGTGTCTTTTAGAAATAAAATAAACCCTCTATTTTTAAATTCATAAGTTTGAGCTAATTGTATAACTGTCTACCGCTATTTAGGATCTAATCAAGTAGACCAGAAATCAACCATTCTAGACAACCTTCTAAACCACCACCAACATCGCCACTTCTTAGATCCTCAAACAAGAACTCTTGATCTCTCTTGCCAGGGATCGAAACAATGATTTTAATCTGATAATTGACCCAATCAAACGAATCAAGACTGACAAAGATACGTGACTTTCTATACTTTGATGGAATTGTGATCTTGAAATTTGACACTGGTGGAGTTGTGGATATACATTTGGTACGCTTTAAGAGGAATCTGATTTGTTGTTCGTTTTTCGTTGTTGATAATGTCTGGTTGAGTTCAGAAACCACACGAGATACTAATGTATGAAGCTTTTTTAGGATGAAATCATGACGGAATTGTCCAACCATTGGTTTCAAGATTGGATGTTGTGATTCTGATTTCTTCTGTTGCTGTTGCAGCTGAATTTGTTGTTGTAGTTGATGTTGATGTTGCGTTTGGCGGGAGGTTAATCCTGGTCTCAATATCTTGGTTTGATTCTTACTGTTCAAGTAAGCTTCGTGCTTCATTGTTAGCATCAAACGCAAATATGTGGCTATTAGTTCTGCCCTTTGGTCTTGAGACTTTGATTCCTTGTCCAGATCTGACTGTAAGTTCTCTTGGTATGTGATCTCAATGAGTTGATGGTTGACCTCAATCGTAAGCTTTGATTCACTTTCTAGCCTGACGTTATAAGAAATCAAAGAATTGGACTCTTCGATAAGCTGATTGAATAGTTCTTCTTCAAAGATAAGGTATCTGGCTTGTTCGATCTGAGTCTTCAAAGAAACATTACCAGATTCTTCATCTTCATTTGAACCGTCAAAGATTTCACGGGGGACTTGTGATTCGCCAACAACTTGATAATCTGAATCATCAGTACTTCCTGGACATTTAGTTAAGATTCTAACTCTAATACTCTTGTTCAGAATTGGCTTGTTATCAATAGGAACAAACTGAACCGTGTTATCATCGTTGCTTGTTTTGATGATGGCATTCCCTTCAATATCATATGTAGATCCAGAATCTCTGTACCCGAACTTGACTGCTAAAACTTTCCTGTTGGTACCTCTTTCTCTGGTCTTGAATAGAATTTCCTTGGTGTTGAGATTCTTCTTAATTGTATCCCAGAAAAGTTTCTCTTTGAAAACCTCTTCAGCTAATCTTGAACCAGCGTCTCTTAGCAAACTCGAAGAGTTCTCCAAGGCTGCAAGTTTCCAACCTAATCCAATACTTCTTGTCTCTTTCATCTGTTCTTGTTTCATCAGAGGAGTTTTTGGATCTTGGATACGATCAGAGTTTAACGAACCGTTCTCGACAAACTTCTTTAAATGGGCAGACATCGAGACAGTGGCTGCTGCTGGACGAAGACAACTGATCAATAAAGAGACGAAATCTAAAGCTAATGAAGATTCATTCAATGCGGTTTGGATGTTCTTCAAGACTTCGTGTTTGTTTCTGTAGAATAACTCATTAGTTGAAAGCAGCGGATTGGTTCCAGCACTTTGAAGATTGGTGTCTTCTTCTTCTTCTTCTTCCTCTTCTTCCTCGACTTCTTCCACTACTGCATCTTCTGAATCGTTGACATTAACTGTGAACTCCCCTTTATTTTCTTCGTCAGTGTCCCCTGTTCTGCCTTCATTGGATTTTTTCTGGATCTCTTCTATAAGCTGCTCTTCAGTTATGTTCAAGAAAGAACCTTGCCCCCTTTCATGGATCAAACGAGGTATGATTTGCTGCAAAGTTAAGGAATCGGCATTGATTTGAAATGGATCCTTATGGTCATCGAGAAGTGAGAAATCAAGGTTTAGATTTATGGAAGAGGTCATAATTGATATCTTTCTGTTTCTCCGACGAATTAACAATTGTATCTACTGGTTTAAATGTCCAATTGGTTGATTAGATACTAAAAACTCGATGGTTTACAACTTGGACCTTTGATTTATACCTAATTGTATTTAGTTTTCCGAGTGTTTTTTTTTGATGGTAACCACTCCGGGTCACGTGCGCAATGTGTTAAGTTGAAAATGTAAATTATGCATCGAAATTTAAACACTAGTCATTAATATACAAAATAAATCGAAATCCAAAAGGAAATATAATAGTCCTCACAGCCCACCAATCATTGCAAGAGTTGATCTCTGTAGAAAGGTTGATTGTTGATGAACTTGGCAGCTCTTCTATCGTTTCTATCAAGATCGGTCTTTTCAGACTTCCAGATTCTCTTGGTTTCCAACAAAGCAGCTCTATCAGCAATGTTCATCATATGTCTGGACTCAGCAGCAATAACAGTACCTTGGCCTTCAGATAACACTCTTTCAGGCTTCAAGTTCTGCTTGAAGTATCTTACGGCAGAACGGTGACCAATCTTGAGGCCGGATGGTAAATGTAATTGAACACCATCATTGTAAGAGACGTGTTGTGGTAAGTCTTCATCTTCATCTTCTTCACCGGCTTCACCTTCGACAACTTCACCCTCGACATCTTCCCACTCGCCTTCAGCTTCAGCGTCAAGTTGGGCATAAGTGGAAGTGAAATCATAGAACTCGGAGATTTCCAACTTCTCGTTCTCAGAATCATAAGGAATAGAACAATGTCTCTTGGCAATCATGTGGGCTCTGACAGCATGGATGGATCTCCCTTGGAAGTTACAGCCAATACAGACGTTCCCTAACCCGATCTTCTCAGCCATGTATTGCACTAAGCCTTCCTTGTTTGTTAAGTAGTCTTGTTCAGGAATGTAGAACCCGTGGGACTTGTGCATATGTGTGATACATTCGTCGAATGTGGCAAAGGTCTTGTTGTTACAGAAGAGACATGTTTCTAAGGAAATTTCAACCTTGTTGGCCATCTTGTGGGCCAAGAGACGTTCGGCTATTTGTTCATCAGTTAGGTCTTCTAAGTCTGCGTCGGTGATTTGAGTGGATTTGCTTGGTTCAGTGGTCTTTGGTTGTTCTTCAGGTTGGACTGTCTGTTCTTCCTTTTCGACAACAGTCTCCTTTGGAGTTTCGACTTCTGGTGTGGTTTCAGTGGTGGTTTCTTCACTGGCAGCCTTCAACATGTTCTTTCTAGCAATTTCCAATATTTGTCTCTTCTTCTCCAATAAAGCCTCCTTGTCTTTCTTTCTTTGTTCCTTCTTAGTGATTTGTCTGTTGCTGTTGTTCTGGTTCTTTTGGGCAATATCCTCTTGTTCTTCATTGATGGTTAACTTGGCAACCTTGTCGTTGAATAAGTCCTCATTGATGGCTGGTAATTCCGCAACACGTCTCTTAAGGTTATATCTGTGCCAGTCAGACTTCATGTGGGTCCTTTGATCTTCAGGGGTTGGGAATTGAAGGGAACAGGTATTACAGGTGAACATCTTGGGTTTCTTTCTGAGGGTAGTTAATAAAAATAGGGTGAGGAATACCTTCGCTTATGGAAATCAAAGTCTTCTGTCTTGTACGAATTCTCATATAATTTATCTTGAAATTTTTTTTTTTTTTTGTGATAATACTGCGGGACTTGCATCTTGCATCTCATCACAGAAAGGTAAAAAGGAAAAAATTATTGATTTGATCTATTAGTTCCGAGGGTTGCATAATAATCACGTGCTTAATGAGACATTGAATCTTACTGGAAATAGTGGACCATGGTACTGTCGGAAAATTTTGAGTGATTTGGGCGCGTACTATACATTCACCTAGATAAATATTATCAAAAGGTCTATATTTATTATCTGTTCTAATTAATTACTACTCACACATAACCATCGCAGCTATGTTCAAACTCCCAATCAGAAGACTTTTCAGTACATCTGCTATCCTTAGAAATACCGCCGAGAAGGCTGCTGCTCAAACTATAAAGTCATCCTGTGCCGCTGGTACCCCATTGAACTTGAAGATTAAGAAGTCTGGTCAAGAGCCTGTTGCTTTAGAAGATTCAGAATATCCAGAATGGTTATGGACTGTTCTTGATCCTAAATTACAGCAAGAAAAGTTGGAACAGGATCCTGCTAAGCTTGCTAAGAAGGAAATGAAGATTAGAAATAAGAAGAAGATAAAAATGAACAACTTCATGGAACAAATGAATTGATTTTAGGGATACCAATCTACCCTATTATGGGTAGGACTGGACTGGATTATATCTATGGTGTATACTAGATGTTATTGTAAATAGAAAGAATAGTATGTTCGGAGGGTTCTGTCTTGACTCTCGAATTTTTAAACTAAAGAAGAATCACAGACCACGGAGTTCTTGTTCTTGGATCACGGTTGACTTTCTATGTATTAAATAATTAGTGCTGGTAGTTTCTTCCTTGAAATTCGATTAACTATCAGCAAGTCAAATATATCTTTACAATATATCTCTGCTAATTTATCCAAGAAACATCAACATCTACAGAAGAACTGGATCAGCAGTTTATATCCCGCACGTGATCTGTCAATAGATTACGGCCAAAAACGTTTTGAGGGAAAAAAAATTATTTGCACATAGGTTCAACCGTACAAACCTTCAGGAATCTCTTTTATCTCTTCCTTAGACCAATCAAAAGGAATAACATCACAGCCAAAATGTCTTTCCAGATCACTGAAGATATTCTTTCAAAATTGGGGCCTACCGTCAGAGCTTCCTCCGGTCTGAACTCCAATGATATCAATTTCTACAAAAGTGTGGATAAATTAATAGAAGAAACATCCGACAAGGCATCAGATAGAGTTTTGTCCCTCATCAACAATGTTTTAGAATCTTTAGAAATCGAAAGTGTCAAGACTGTCGAAGGCTCTTCGCTTAAAGATTCCTGGAAATCCATCTCCAATATCTTGGATGATATCTTTGAAAAGGCTGATATGGGCTTCGATGAGCACAAAGGCATCAACATCAAACCTGATGGCTCTAGAATGAAGTACTTGGATGATTCCCCAGCTGCTCCAAACAACCAGAACAATCAAAGAATCAGAAAACCACAACTCTCCTTCAAAACACAAATCGATAACACTGAAACTGGTCCTTTCAAACCATTGTTGATATCCAAACCATTCGCCATTCTTCCGTTTGAGGAAACTTTCAAATTGACTGAAGAAACAGAAGATGATCCATCTCACTACAAACATCCTTATGAGACAGAGATCTTGAAACAGGAATACAATGCTTCTATCTTGGAGAAGGCCGAACCAATCTTACCAAAGGATTGGGATACTACTAAGGAAATCTGGGTTGACACTGTGGAATCCTTGACAGAGATGATCTCTGAGTTGAAGAAATACACAGAGATAGCAGTCGATTTGGAACATCACGATTACAGATCATATTATGGTTTAGTCTGTTTGATGCAGGTCAGTTCTAGGGATCAAGACTGGGTCGTGGATACCTTGGCGCTCCGTGAAGAGTTACATATCTTGAACGAAGTCTTTGCTAATCCTCAAATTACCAAGGTCTTTCATGGTGCCTTCATGGATATCATCTGGTTACAGAGAGATCTTGGGTTGTACATTGTCAGTCTTTTCGATACGTTTCATGCTTCTAAGGCTTTGGGTCTTCCAAAGATGAGTTTGGCCTACTTGTTGGAACGTTTCGCACAATTTAAAACCTCTAAGAAATACCAATTAGCTGATTGGAGACTTCGTCCTTTGGGTTCCGCTATGATGGCTTATGCTAGAGCTGATACACATTTCCTTCTTTACATCTATGATCAATTGAAGAATCTTCTTCTTGACGCTGGTAAGATGGGTGATGTCTTGTGGGAATCCAGAAATGTTGCCTTGAGACGATTTGAATACACCAAGTTCAGACCAACAAATACAACCAACCAATCAAAGACCTACTCACCAATCGATAAGGTCGACCCATGGAAGGGTTTAGTGTTCCAATATAACATGCCTGCATCTCGTTCTGGTGTTGTCAAGGCATTGTATGAGTGGAGAGATGCGAATGCTCGTAAGGAGGATGAATCTCCTAGATATATCATGTCCAATCAATTACTTGTTTCTATCGCTTCTTTAGCTCCAACTGATTCTGCTGGTGTCTTGGCTGCTAGTCCATATACAACGGAATTTGTTCGCAGAAACAGTAAAGAAATTGCAGGCTTAGTTGTACAAGCTCTTGAAAGAGCTGAAAAGGAGGATTTCAATCAGTTTATTGATTCCTCCAACTCTTCTGCTGTTGATGTTCTTTCAATCGATGATATCAAGAAGAATGAAACTTTTTTCGCTAAGATAACGTCTCAAGTTGACTCTCAAACAAAAGAAATTATCGATTTGTCAACTGACTCTTCTTTTTTTGGGAATATCTCCTTCAATGATAGAAAGTTCTTCTCATCAGTTGAAACAAACACTCCAGTCAAAATCACAACAGAAAGAATCGAAAACATCCGCAACAAGCTTGCTTTATTTGATAACAACCAAACTGTTGATTTGAAGTCTATCATCTCCCCAGAAGTTTCCACCCAATTAGAATCCACCTTAGAAGTGGAAGAAGAATCTGCTGTTTCTGCCGCTGTCTCTGAACCAGAAGAGGTAGGTATGTTTGAAGACAAGGAAGATGTTGTCGTCTTGAAAGCTAAGAAGAAACAACAACAAACTCACAAGAAGAAGGCTGATTTCACTGAACTCACATCAGAAGATTTCAATTATGCCAATGCTGAAAAGGTCATTTCTAAAGAAAATAGATTTGCTAGAAAGGATAAGAAGGATAAAAAGAGACCTCAAAACACACCATTTGATCCTTATTCTCAAATTCCTGATAGTATTCAACCTGCAAAGAAGAAGTCAAAGTCTTCCATGGGTAAGACCATCTCCTTCGTTAAAAAGAACAAAAAATAAAAACTCTATTCGGTAGATCGTAGTACTATATAATTTGATAGATTCTTTAAATTAATTGCATGAACA
The DNA here is from genome assembly GCA_030566875.1 of Waltiozyma chaumierensis. Lineage (NCBI taxonomy): Eukaryota > Fungi > Ascomycota > Saccharomycetes > Phaffomycetales > Wickerhamomycetaceae > Waltiozyma > Waltiozyma chaumierensis. The sequence continues at coordinate 52,533 of JAKUBK010000014.1, read as the reverse complement.
GAGCATTATGATCTTATGGTTTGGAATCTGGATACATAAGTTGTACACCATAAAATATGTATCTCCGGTAATATTCTTGTTTAAAACCTAGTAAGGGAGCATCTTCGATACTTAACAGTGAATTCTGATGTTTTAGATTTCGATTTATTATCATACTTGTATATTATTACTTAGAATAAATATTAGAATGGATTTAAAATAAGTCATGAGTATTTAATAAGTCCAATCTGACTGTCCCTCTATGAATGGGTCATGTAATGAATCAACTATGACCTCATTGTAAAACCTGAGAATAATATTTAAATGTCCAACATCCATAGAAATTAAAATTTGAATATAATATTTAAATTCAGTTTTAAATAATAAGAGATAATATATGTAAAGATAATAGATCAATGATTCAAAAAGAAAGATTCTTTTAGTTCTTGCCCCAACTTAACTTGGGAATAATTAAAAAGATGATTGTTTGAGAGTAGCAAAAACGAACTTAACAAATTTTCACCCCTCTAAAAATGTTCCATATGGGGGTCGAACCCATGACGTTTGCGTGACTTAGGCATAACTGTTGGTTGAAACCGCTATAAGCACAAAGCTCTAAACCACTGAGCTAATGGAACGTATGTTGTCATAAATTAAAATCAAGCAATAACTAATCTTTTTGCCGACTGAAAAGCTTCACATTTGTACTGACTTTGGCGGAACAAAATGTTGGAACTCAATATGTTTTTTGATATGGAATCGACTGGAGGTCTCAAAATGTTTAAACTTTAAGTTTAGAACTTGACTTAAATTAAAGAAGTTAGTAATAAAAGGATATTGAAGTGTCTTACAACTTTGATATTGCAGATGAGCATTCAATAGATAATTGAAATTCTTTTGTTTCTCTTACATAAATATTTAGGTCTACAATAACTGAAGTTTGAAACATAGAACGCAGAAGGTATTGTAAACCTTGTTGTATTGCATTTATTGTGTTTTATAGAACTTATGGGTTAACTAGGTTTCTGTTTTAGCTAGTCTTAACCTTTCAACCCTAATAACAGGTTGATACTTGATCCTGGGATCCTATTCTCGTTATCGATCCGTAAGGCACTCTTTAGAGATAGTCCAAATTGTCTATCAGTTGTCCAGAGCTCTGATTGGGTTAGTTTTCAGTAATTCCTTACCGGCCTACAGAAGCACAATAGCAGGAGGAAGACGCCACTAATATTTACTAAAGAAGACTAGAGTATTTAAGTTGACGGTTTTCTTCCTAGCTGGAACAATCTTCTTTGTATACGAATTTATTAAACATGCTTTTTTACGGGATAATTCCAGTCCCAAAGAATATCTCAGTTTATGCATGGATTTTTTGATTGATTTAGTTAAGAATTGATTTGGATATGGTTAAAATTAGGCTGAATTAATTAAAATATATTTTAACGTTAATGCAAAAATTATTAATAATTTTTATTAAACTCGATAGAATTTTTTAATTTATCAATATCTTTATTATTATTATATAATTAATTAATTTAAATGATCTAAATAAATTTAAACGTATATTTATAAATATAATTATATATTATAATTAATTAAAATAATTTTCTGATCGTTGGAGCCGCAAATAAATTATTTATCAAGAACAATTAATTATATAATATATATAATGTATTATTTAATTTATATTAAATATCCATAAACCCCATCTGCATCCAAAAGAAATGTTCATCTAAACTAAGGATTTGATGCTTATGTACGGAACGTAGATTGATTATCATAACGCTAGAGTTCTCAACTAGTTGTCTTGTGAAGTTACATGAATTGATGAGGTAATGATGTAGATTATTTATAGACAGTAAGTACCGCAGAATCCGAATGTATATCTCTAAAATGTTCTATTTGATAATATATCGTCTATAAAAAGGTAATTATTTAAAGATCATTGTTTGTTCATCCAGTTCAAAAAGGAAGGAACATCACCAGCAACACTCTTGGAGATCATAGAGTTTTGCAACCATTTTGGAACATTGCCACCTGAATCACTAGTAGTTGCCATTCTCCATTCAATACAGTTTTTTTCCTTATCTAGTTTGACTCTTTCAATTGAACAATACGAACCTTTGACATGACTGTTTTCTAGTGGCTTATTAGATACCAGTTGGATCACAAACATAGTGTCATCCGAGAAATATCCAGGTTCAATAACCAAGATGAACTCGTTGAATTGCCTCGTTGTTAATGGAGCACCCAATTCATATTCGGCATAAACGGAGCCCCATTTTTCAAGATGATCTTTGGATTCTAATTGTTCGTATTCAGGATAATTTTCAAGTGGAATTGGTCCCCATTTGGAAAGAACATGAATTTATTCGGTTTCATATTCGGTATGTTTATAAATGCTTTCGATCTTTCTAGTTTTTGGATCAACACCCGCAATGAATTTAGCAAAGTCTTCGAACTTGTAGTTGGATAGGGAATGATTGGATACTCTACTTAACCAGTACTCCTTTGTATTTTTGTCGGTGTAGCCGTATGTGGTGACTTGTTCTTTGTTTCCATTCTCCAAGGTGTAAGAGTAGGTTTTGTTCTTCGACCATTGTTTGGTGGTGACAGATTCAATCAGGTCATTGGCTTCTTTGACAAATTGAAGAGTGTCTTGCGGAATCGTAAGTAGTGTGGCTTCTTTAATATCGAATTGGAAAGGCATTTCTAAAACCAGAGTGATAGTGAGTACAATGAGACGTACTAATTGGAGATGATAGTGTTTATGGCAAAAGACCTGTTCAATTCGGTTACAACCATTTTGTACATGTAAAGATGTAACATCATTGCACGTGACTTGTCAAATAATAGAGGTCGAAAAATATCTGATTTCAATTTAAATAGTTTAATTTTTATAGATCGATTAAAATATTAATTAATTATTAGAAGTATAAATATTGAAACCCAAATATCCCACAAAACAACATTGGTATACTTAGCTCAGAGACCACTGTTTGAAGAAGTATCCTTATTATTACTATTATTATTATTAGGATCATTGAACTTAGAAGAAATGAAATCATAATCCCAAACCAACTCATCCAACTCCTCAGAAATCTTCTCATCCTCGTTGATGACGATATCTTGCTTATCATTGAATCTTAACGACTTGATGACTAAATCCTTATGCTTATCAGTAAGTTTTCTTCTCTTACTGGTTTCAGAGTCATCTGGGCCATCCTCGGAAGAATAGTCCGATGTAAGAGCAGTACCATTACCATTCATATTCACATCGCCATCACAGTCTCCACTGTTACTATCCATATCATCATCATCATCATCATCATCTTCTTCTTCTTTTTCCTTCTGAGGCAATTCAAAGTCAAGAATGAATCTCAAACTGCTAATTTCAGGAACGGAAAGAAACATAGAAGTGATAGCCTCACGAGAAACACGTGGTGTCCAATTGTCCAAAGTTGATTCCCAACTAGTAGTAGTATTAGAAGGAGAAGAACCAGTCCTGGCCAAGTCATCACCATTCTTGGAGGTGGAAGTGTTATTAGGAGACATATCCGAATCAGCATTGAACTTCGCACTGGAAGATGGGGTTCTGATGTGATTAGTAGCGTTGAAGTTCAAGGGAGTTTGAAGGATAGTAGATGGCGTCAATCCCTTTTGAGATGGGGATTGCTTGTAATCAACGCGACCGCCCTTAGAACCAGTAACAGTGGCAGTGGAAGTGGAAGCGGCGGTAGTCATAGTGGCAGTAGTAAACTCAACGAATCTAGACTCTTCATCTTTCAACTCGAGAGCATTGGCCAATGAAGCACAAAGGAAATCAGAGTATCTACCAGTGACCAGCAGCTCTTCTCTCTTGAGTCTCTTTTCACGAATTTCCTTTTGCGAGTTAAACTCCTTGACGATAGCCTCCTGTTCTTTCTTGAATAATTGAGCTTGGACAGGAGACATAGAAGGAGGTGGCTGTTGAGCAGAAGCTGTAGGCAATGATGCTGACCCTTGGGAAGAAGGAGTAGCACTGGCAGCTGTCGCTTGAGGAGTAGATCCTAGTGCTTGTGGAGGTTTGGCAGAGGTTGCAGAGACTGGAGTTGGAGCATTTGAAGAAGAAGAAGGCTTTCTAGCTACAGCTGGTCCTGAGGCGGATGGAGTATTGCCAGTTTTAGTGTTTCTTCTCTTTGCAGGAGGCTTCTTGGATTCTTGGGGACCAGACGTTGATAAGGGAGACTGGGAAGAAATTTGTTGTGGAGTCAATTGCTTGTTGAGAACAACAACTGGCTGTGGCTGTAGGGTAGGTAGCTGTTGCTGCATACTTTGCGGACTGGTTTGGGGAATCATCTGCGGAACATTGGCATTGTTTGGTGCTTGAGCATTGTTCAATCTTGGAGAACTATTGAAGCTATTCTGGTTGAAATTGACAGCATTAGCAACGTTTTTGACTTGTTGTGATTGATTGATCTGAGAATTCTGGCCCAACCCACCAGTCTGTCCGACATTAGCATTGCCAAAGAACTGATTAGGATTCTGCTGCTGCTGCATTTGTTGTTGTTGTTGCATTTGCTGCTGCTGGAACTGCTGTTGTTTCTGTTGCTGTAGCTGTAACTGTAATTGCTGCTGCTGTTGCTGTTGCTGCTGTATCAATTGCTGCGGAGTCAAGTTTGAGTTAACACCTTGTTGTCTCAATTGAATGGCTTGTTGTGGGGTCATTCCAACGTTGATATTCTTCATTGGACCAGCGCCTGCACCAGAGACAGAACTACCATAGTTCTGTGGAGTGAAACCAGACGCTGGGGCTGGGGCTGGGGCTTGTGCTGGTTTGTTCTTGGCCATTTGTTCCTTCACAAACTGAACATACTTCTGAGCTTGAACCTTAACCTTTTCCAACAGTTCGGGGGAAGCATAGTACTTGCCAACCTTTAAGCCCTCCAGCACCTCTTTGACCATTGATCTCATGTGCAAAAGTTTCTTTGTTCCTTCCGCATTCTTTGTTAGTGAATAAAACGTAGGCACAAGTTGCTCAATGAGACTGTACAATGGAACCAACAAATTTGTCACCTTGGAGTTCACAATGGTTTTCTGGTCAGCTGTCAACTGACTGGTTAGATCAGTAAGCTTGATTGGAACCTTGGACACTTCGGCCAGGATCCCTCTTAACTCGTTCTTCTCTTGTTCACTAGGAACGATATGACCACCACCAGATCCTTGTTGCTGTTGCTGTTGCTGTTGTGATTGTGGTTGTTGCTGAAGCTGTTGTAGCTGCTGCTGGTTCTGTAGTGGGGCAATTGAGCTGGTATTGTTGTTTTTACTGTTTGGAATCTGTGGTCCTTGGTTGGCCTGTTGCTGACCTGGAATATTCTGTGCATGATTACCACCACCAACTTGTTGTTGAGGAGGCCCCTGAGGACCACCCTGCTGACTCCCATTAAATTTTAATTGCTGTTGACGAATGATATACTTCCTAACAAACGTTGACCGTTGTTCTTGAGTTAGATCCACAGGAATGTGGCCCTCCCTCTGAAACTTGGCGAGAAGTTCCAACGCGCTCTCACTCATTCTTTTCAACTCGAGTTGTGTGAGAGGCGCAACGTTCTTTGATTGGTCTTGAACATTACCATTGCCCATGACTTGCTGTTGCTGTTGCTGTTGCTGCTGAGCTTGTTGGAACTGCTGGTGGTTCATCATCGGTTGCCCTTGGCCAGCCTGATTTCCACCCATACCAGCACCACTGACACTTTTGTTGCCTCTAACCTGAGTCTGTGGAAGACCCTTCACATCATTCTTTACAACTGTTTGTTGCTGCTGCTGCTGCAGTTGTTGTGGCGTTCCCTGTGTAGGGTCTGGTGTTGGATTGACAAACTTGTTCTGTTGCAGCTGCTGCTTTTGGAGAATCTGAGAATGCAGGTTGTAGATCTGCTTGATGAGGTTGATGTAAGTGGCTTCTACTTGCTGTGAGGAGACTCTTTCGAAAATCTGCTGCCAGGTGTTGACATTTGGAGGCAAGTTAGGGATCTTTTGAAGAAGTGCTGCTGGAATTGGCGTTGTTTTCAGCATGTTGTTGAACATTTGTTGTTGAGATGTAGGAACCTTGTTCATATTACTGTTATTGTTGCCCTTGCTATTGTTATTGTTGTTGATTCCAGCTCCCTGCTGTTGTAATCCTTGTTGTGGCTGGCCTTGAGCGATTCTTTGCTGCATATTGTTGTTCATACCATTGTTAGCAGTTGCCTGATTGTTGTTACTGTTCCAGTTCTGGTTCATCTGGTTCATCTGATTCATTTGGTTCATCTGGTTCATCTGTGGAGACTGCTTTGGTTGTTGATTTCCCATCTGTTGAGCAGCAGCTTGTTGTCTAGCCTGAGCCTGCTGTGCAAGAAAAGCCTGTGTAGCTGGATTTGGCTTCACCTGTTGTTGCTGTTGCTGTTGTAAAGGCATATTAGGAAGTTGTTGCTGTTGCTGTTGAACCGCATTCTGTGCAGCACTTCTATTCTTGATATTCTGGACAGAATTCTTGATCCCAAGAAGTTTGGACTTGAATAATTGGCCGTAGTCCATCTTGTTGCTGGCATTGTCGTAACAGTGCTTTTCCAACTCCTCAGATTTCGACTTCAACTCTCTAGGGTTTATAAGCGGACTTGGGTTGCCTGTGACAGACGTCGTTAGAGTACCCAGTTCCTTGAGAGCTGTAGCGATGATGTTGATGACTCTCATACGGTCAGTCGTGGTGAGTTCCTTTCTCCAATCCATTTTGTCCTTTCTCTATTAGAGCTGTCCGGAAAAGTTGATGATAATGCTACCTGAGTGTAGTGATTTGATCCTCCCTAGTAGTTTAAAAAAAAAAAATAATTAATAATCAACCAATCTTAAAATTATTATGGAAATTGGTAAGAGTCCGTGGATGGAATAAACAATGGTTGTCAATTCTTCCAGAATTCTTATCGAAACAGGAAACAGGAAACAGGAAACAGCAAAAAACAGGATGCTGACTGGTGGATATTTTGAGATGTCTCTCTTGAATCCTCTGTTAAATTCCAAAAATATCACCTAATTTTCTCAGTGCCACCTTTTTTCCAACTTTGTTGTCTCCTTGCTAATTATTAGTACTTTTTAAATGTTGATCCAAAAAGTGCGAATCCTCCAAAAATTATCAGCCGAATCACGTGATGGGTTGCTAATCTTTCCACCATTTGCTTAGCACTTATATTCACTATACTTTACTACAAGTCACAAAACAAAATCTTGAATCTTAAAAAAGAAAGACATACATCTAGTAATAATAGAAAGTAAAAAATCAAAAAAAAAAAAGGAAAAACAACAACAAGAACAACAAAATATAAATAATAAAAAAGAAATTGGTATCGTAATATTCGTAGCACATTCATTGGCCCATATCACTTTGTAATATTATTATAACCAGCCAGGTTTTTGTGCGGTTTAAGCAATTCAAAGCTACACATTAACTTTGAATCAACACTCATGACAGCACCCCAGTTATTGAATTCGCCACAGTAATTTGGGGCACTGAAAATGGTAACTAACTTCTTCCTGGCAAAGAATTCATACCCATCTTCAACAACCATATGTCCTCGAATAACAAGGTCAAACTTGAACTTCTTAGTGAACGATTCAACCACTTTGGGCCCAAAAACATAGGATACTCCTCGATCTGAGTTGTCCCAGTCAGAAACATTCTTATCAGGATCCGACCATAACAAATCCGCAAGAAGACCCTCGTCTGGAATATCCGTAGGTCTTTGAATATTAGCAATCTGGTCCATAGAGCGTAAGTTTGGGGACAACCCACCATGGATACAGAAAATCTTATCATTGATAGTAGCTGCTAAAGGAAGAGTATTAAAGACATCAATGAAGTATTTCCAACATTTTAAGTTCAATCGACGCTTACATTCATCATAAAACCCATAAATCTTGGAAATATTGGCAGATTCATGATTCCCTCGTATCATAAAAAAGTTCTCGGGATATTTAATCTTGAAACAGAGTAATAGGAGAATAGTCTCTAAACTTTGTTTACCCCTATCGACATAGTCACCCAAGAATAAATAGTTAGAGTTAGGCGGCAATCCGGATAACTTGAGAATCCTTAGAAGATCATTGAACTGGCCGTGGATATCACCAACAACTTTGACAGGCGCAGACAATTTCAACAAACTTGGTTGGCTCAAGAAGATTTCTCTGGATTTATTGCAAATGATTTGAATTTCCTTTTGGGAGATGAAGAAATCATTGCTTCGCATCGATGTTGATGAATGAGACGAGCTTGGTGAACCTGAGGGAAAGAGAGGATCAATATTAGAGCTGGAGCCCATGTTATGAGAAGTCGACGAAGTTAACAATCTTTCAATAATCGAGTCGATATCAATATCCAATTTTCTCTTGTTCTTCTTCCCATAGTGGGTTTCAGAAGATTTGCCAATATTGCCAGTTTTATTGGTGGTTTCAGGAGAGTTGCTCAGAGATGAAGATGAAGAACTTGAAGTGTGGTAAGTGAAGACATCACTGTAAGAGGAAATCAACTCCTCCTTATTTGATGCCTCATTTCCTGAGCCCTCAATCTTTAGAGCTTTGGTCATGGACGTAGCAATCTCAAGATCCAGAGTCGAATTCATCTGTTCAGTATCAACGTGATAGTGGAAAGGCGATGAAGTTGATCCAGGCACCTTTTCTTGAATCTTGCGAGGATACTTTGGAGTAACAGTAGTGTGGTCACTGTTGGTGGAACCAACACGATTGGACATGTTGGTGGAATGTTTGTGATCATTCGCTTTTTTATTTGACTTATTTGAGGAAGGAAACTTCCTATCATCTGGCTCAGGTTCACTGGAACCAGTAGCAGCAGTAGTCGAAGTGGTTCCAGAGTTTAAGTTGTTCTGGGTATTGGGGCTCGCATTATTATTGGATTTTGACGGGGTGTTTCCCATAATATTCTGTAAGAAAATACGCTTAAAAAGAAAAGTATTGCAAAGTTGTTAAATTTGACGCCACGGGCTGAAGTTAAGAGAGATCTGATAAAATGTTATGTAGGACTGGATTGGTGTAAGGTACCGAATAAATCTTTGGTGGGGTTGTTGTTGTTTTTTTCTTTCAGTTAGGTGTTGATGAACGAAGGTGTGTCTGCTTTTCAACAATTTGGACTTGGGTTGATTGAATTTTGGGGATGGCCTTGTAAAAAATATGTTGGCCTCGCCGCCACTGATAATTTCAAACAACAACGTAATTTGCCGGCTTATGCCCGCGAAATATTCTCAGTTCTCCGTACCCGGAATTAGATATTTTTCCTTATGAAATCTGTCATTTTTACCCGGGTTTTTGTTTTCCATATAACATCTTGTGTTCAAAATCTGATGGCAGAGCTACGGGCAAATTATGTGAATATTTCGTATTTGCAAGGAACTGTGATTTGTATAATTAACATATAATTTTAGCCTTATCTTCATTTACAATCATTGCCTACCTGCCCCAGATCCTTAAATCTATTCATCCATCTATCCATCCATCCATATATCAAACACCTGATAATTGCCCCCCATATCACCATAAAATCTAATCATGAGTTTAGCTGAATTTGACGAGGTTAAATTCAACCATTCAACCACCAGACTTGATGTTCCTTCCAATTATCTTTTGAAGAAGGCAAGAAGAAAGCAAGGCGAAGGTCTTGCAGATCTTAGAAACTCTTTAAAAAGTGCTACTATCTACATCGGTAATTTGTCATTCTATACATCAGAAGAACAGATCTATGAGCTCTTTTCAAAGGTCGGACGTATAGAGAAGGTTATCATGGGGTTAGATAAGTTTAAGTTTACTCCTTGTGGGTTCTGTTTTATCATATTTTCCAGAACTCAAGATTCGATTAATGCTGTAAAGTACCTCAATGGTACGAAGTTGGATGACCAAATTCTTGAGATCGATTTAGATCCAGGCTTCAAAGAAGACAGGCAATTTGGTAGAGGTCAATCTGGTGGTCAGGTTAGACACGAACTAGTTAGATATGAGCCAATCGATTATTCTTACCAAGGATATTTCGAAAACCCAGAAGCTAGATATGGAAACAAAAGGCCAGCCGATGAATATATTCCTGGATCATCTAACAACGACTCTACAAATATGGACGTTGATGTTCAAGATGCCACAAACTAAGAATCCTCAAGTTAACAGCCCATGACAACCATCCTAGTACATATGTGGTACCAACAGTACATCTCTTGATAATACTGAGCTCACACATGATGTATGTTTTAAGAATAAGTATAGCAAAATATTTTTGAAGTTTATTTTATTGTAATGATTATCTATGATTTTATTTTATGTACCTGACAAATTAATAGCCTTAGGGAGAAGCACACTTAACTCAAAATGATTTTCGTACCAAAGAGACAACAACAAACAAACAAAAGAAATCAATCACCAGGCCTAGATACGGTCTATCAAACGTTTCTTCTTTATTGGTTGACCGTTGTTGCCAGACAAGTTACTGAAAATTCTTCTTCTTCTTTTATTTATAAACCAGTTGGATAGTTGAACGTTACTCAGACCAGTTCTATCCAGTAGAATTCTTTTTTGTGAATGGTTAGGATAAGGGTTATCAATGTTTTTCAAAATCCACTCATTCAATATCTTGATAGTTTCTCGTGGAAGGTTGGTACGCTTCTTGTTCCCTTGGAAATAACCAGAGTCACTTGAAGGGTCTGTATTCTCCTCGGAAGAATCATTCTTCAAAGAAATATTGCTATTTTCTCTGGTAGTGGACACACTTTCGATTCCAGAGGTGAAAGAGGAAGGTGATCTGATTGGAGAAGGAGATCTGGTCTCCAATTCGTCAGTGAGTTGTGATGAAGTCGATTGTGGACGGAGATGCTGAAGGGGGAAATTACTGTCATGTTTAAATGCTGAAAATGCAGGAGATGCTATGGGGGATACAGGATAATTCTGTGGTGAAGGTTGGTGCAGTTCCATTAACTGGGGTTGGGTGTCTGTATAGTGGTTAGAACTTTCGTGTGGTTGTTCAAAATGGTCAGCCTCCGAGTTGGTGGATGCACATAGCTCCAGTAGAAGTTTGGAGTCCTCCAGTTGTTTGCTGCTTTGGAACTGATCGATGCTACTCAACATATTGCTTATTGGTGGCAACTTGAATGTCCCCTCTTTATGAATGGTAGTGCTTATTGGTTGTTGCTGTAGCAGAAGGGTTACCTGCTCATCTTCAATGACATGCTGTGTGGAGGACTCCTTGACGAGGATATCTGATCGAACAGCTTCGGCACAATCAGAAGAGGTAGCCTTAAGCAACTCCACAAGTGTGGCCTCTCTAGGCTTCGGTTCAGGTGTTCTATTGGACGTTAGAGATTCATTTGGACTTGTCATGACTAAGTGCGGCTAGTGAATATAGGTAATTGTGAAATAAAGGAAAGAAAAAAAAATAAATTATGCAATGAGAAAATAAAAAGGTGAAAAGAATGAAAGAACGACAAATAAGTAAAGGACAAGATGAAGAGTACCTGAGTATGGTACCAGAGTAATTTCCAAGAACCAACAGATGATAGTGCTGTCAACGAGTTAGAACAGCTCAGCTTGTGGATTTTGGCGTCAAGATCGGTTAGTGGATTTTTTTCCCATTTTTTTTCAATTATGCTGCATAAATTTGGGCGAATGGACGTCTTTTTTTTTGATCGCTCAAAGATCTGTAGGTTTGACACAAACCACATGAGGGGTCGGTCTTGGACATTTTTTTTCTTTCTCATGCGCATCGCGCCACAGATAAGTCACTCACGTGATTATGAAAAAGGGTTAAGCCCTAACTTTTAAGATCCAGTCCTATTTGATCAAAATTGCCAAACACTCACAGTGGATAGTTACCTTCCCAAACAAACAAAGAGGTTTTGAGAACCAGCTTAAAAGTTTTAAATTCCTTATATATCAACGTTGCTTTATCTATTTGAGAGTATTTTGCTTGACTATGATGTCCCCATACATCTCTTTTCTTTTGGCCAACTTACTCTTCCACAGATCATTTCTTATTTTATAAAATTTAATTAGAGCTCTAAATACTAAAACACTTTGTAGATTTATAATTTTAAGATCAGATAAAAAAAAAAATTAAAAATTGGAAACTGGGGAGAGATACTTTAAGAATCAGCAGTATTTTTAATATAGCAGTTTGGACTTATTAACTCTGACACAAATAGACAATAAACAATATTATTATACTTCTTCTAAGGTAGCCGAAATTCGCCGGGGGCCGGTACCTCTTAAATCAGTTACAATATTGTACATGTCGGCCGTGACTCGGTTCTAAAAACCGCCTGACAAATAAAAATTGTAGGTACAAATCAGACGGAAAATACTAGGTACTAGGTTAAAACCCTTTCAAGAACTACAACGAACAAGTTCCAACAACATTTTATAATCTATAAACATATAGAGACTAGTCAAACCAGACAAGCCAACAAAATCTTCATTTGAAATCTGTGAGAGTCCACCATATCGATCTAGTATATCTCTGGTTGTTGTCATGTCTTGTGATATTAAGTGGGATTTTGATAAGAAGTCAATGGAATCATGGTCCAAGGAGCTATTAAACGATGCTTTGAATTCAAACACCAAGTCCAATTTCCTCACATCAAAGATTCTCATCAACGATCTAAGCTTTGGTGACATAGCCCCAGAGATAGAGATCTTGGAGATTGGTGATTTGGCCAGTGATAAGTTCAGGGGGATCTTCAAAATAAAGTACTATGGGAACTCATCCATTGAATTGAAAACATCAATCCAGGCAAATCTATTGAATATTTATGAAAAGAACACCAAAGACATGAGATACGATTTTGCCTTACCAAAGTTTAAGCTAGCAAGAGAGTCATTTAGTGTTCCATTGCTAATCAAGCTCTCTGAAATTGAATTCTCTGGTATTATTATCGTGGTATTTTCGAAAACAAAGGGGTTGACGTTGGTGTTCAAGAATGACCCTTTAGAGAACATTAAAGTTGAATCCTCCTTCCAGAATGTGGAGATCATTGAGAACTTTGTCCAAAAGAAAATTGAAACTCTCATGAGAGACTTATTTAGAGAAATTTTACCAAGCGTGCTAAACAAATTGTCCCAAAAATATGTCACAACAAACAATATGAACCAGTTATATCAACACCAGACAAACAGTTTACAACATGAAAATAAAGTACTATTTTCAGAAATCAACACTATGGATCCTGAACTTTCACCTGTTAATATGTTGAGGCTTTCTACTTTGATAAAGTCCAGACAGTCATTCAGTTTAAATATTCCAGCTATCGATGATGTAGTACAAAGACAAAACCTACACAAATTCACCAATCAGAATGAGCTATTCAAGAAAAAGATTAATATTCAATACCTCAACAAATTTATCAACCATTCAAGCATGAACAACACGGTTGTTCAGATATCAAAAATCCAATCAAACTTCTACTCCAATGAAAGCAACAACAAATCCAACTTGAAGAAAAGAAAGATCAAGCTTTTCAAGAAGGAAAAGAGTCAAGCAAAGAAAGAAGAATCCAATATAGAGATCTGTTCTTCTACATCTGAAACAGAAACTCTTGTTGATGAAGTCACCGCAAGTAAGGAGGAAATCCAAGAAAGCACTAATGTCCAGTTGCCATCAACAAGGACGATGAATAGGTTCGGAAGTATACCGCAGATATCGAAATCAGAGAGACCTTGTTCCCCTGTGATGGATAGCCTTTCCTATCAACCAGTTCTTCAATTTTACAATAGACCAAATTCCCCTATCAAGAATCCTTCATATACATCAAACGTACCAACACCTTCACTTAATCTCACAAGCTCAACATGTTCATTGGACTCTCCATCCATTCAAAGGGCACATAATTTGATGAAGGTTGGGCTAGGTCATCATAGTCTATGGGTAGATGCCCCACCACCTTATAACAGTTAGTATCTCTGATGTTGGTTTCTTTTAGGTGACGCATAATTAGGTAGATACATAATATAAATAATGATGATGATAATGATATGAAATTCTTTGAAATTACCTTTTAAATTAAACAAATTCAAGAGGATCCTTGTCAGTTTGAGAAATATCAATAACACCAGTGAAGCCTTCACGTTCCAAATCTTCCTTGACACGTTTTAGATAGCCACGTTCAGTATTACTATGATTGGCACAGATAACAGCCTTTCCTTGTTCCTTCATGAATAAGACATCATGATGAGACAATTCACCAGTGTAGTATAGATCAGCATCAACACCTTTGAAAACAGAAGCACCAGAACCAGCACAGATAGCAACAGTAGAGATAGTTTTCTCCAAAGCACCGTTTGATACGAGTAAGTTGTCAACGCCTAAATGAGCCTTGATCTTTGGGACCAAATCGGAGACTTTAACCGGTTCAGTCAAAGTCACCAATCTACCACAACCAACACCTTCTTCGACTTCATTAATAACCTTGGATTCCTTTATTTGAGAGGATGAGGAGACTAAACCCTCAACGAGCCAATCGTTAACACCACCTTTGATAGAATCGATTGAAGTGTGTGGAGAGTAGACAGAGACACCACCACTGATTAACTTGATAAGGGAGTCATGTTGTGGGTTGGATTGTGGGGAGATCTTCTTGATACCTGAGAAGATAAATGGATGGTAAGCAATGATGAAGTTGAATCCATTTTGCAAAGCTTCGTTAGCGACAGAGGAGGTTAAATCGATTGTCAATAGCACCTTTAATGGTGTGGTTTCAGGAATTGGTGTATCGAGAAGAAGACCAACGTTATCCCAAGATTCTGCGAGGGAAAGTGGATAGAGCTTCTTCAATGTTGAAATAAGACGAGTTCTGGAGACATATAAGGACATAGTTGGTGTATTTTAGATTGTTAATTGAATTTCAGATATGATATATTTATGAACTGTTGAATTGTTTCATGGCCTTGAGTTGGATTCTTTTCTTTGATCCGTTCGCGCACAACGTAATTTTAATTTTATTGTAGCTACAATGCCTTTGACCAATAAATTTTAAGTGCCTAGATAAAGTTTAGTAAAGACTAGAGTAAGTCTTAAGACAGATTCACAAAATATTAATTAAACAATAAAATCCCAATAAAAAACAATAGCATCAATGTATTGAGGCTTATTAAATTGGTAGACCTGTGTTTATCTGTCAAGGGTTTAAGGTCTAGTGCCTAGATGTCTGGATGTTATTTCAGTTTGAATGTATGTATAGTCTAATCTTTTTATTTTCAAGGGATCAAGATTTGATACAAGACCGTTTTCATGAGTTTTGAAGAATTGTTTCCATTAGCTCAAGAGTTATTTAAATTACCCCTGTTTGAATATTCAATGAGACTAAGTGCAATCTTTTCAACGTTTATTTTTGTCACAGCAGTGTTATGTGCTTTCACTCCTGATGAGATTGAATTATTTGAAACTCAGAACAAATTAGTCAAGATCTTCAACGAACATTCTTTTTACACCTTTTTTGAGATTCCAAAGTCTGCCTCAACTAAGACTATCATCAAGAACTTCAAGAAGCTATCTAGGAAGTATCACCCTGATAAAATCAAACGTGCAACCAAGAAGGACATCCAGAAGTATGAGTTGTTAAATGTCGTTTATGATGTTTTAAAGTCAGGAAGAAGAGAAAAATATGACTTCTATCTCCAAAGAGGGTTTCCTAAGTATGATTCTGCTGATATGAAATTCAAATCCAGAGTGTTCAAGCCTTCCATGATCTTTATCTCCATGTTTTTACTTGTTGTTCTCTCTGTCATCCATTATTTGATTCTTAAGGTTAGTTATTCGTCTCAAGTCACCAGGTTACAGACTATAATAGATGAGATCAAAAGCACTGGATCTAAAATTGAGGATTTGGATTATCAAGAACGTCGTGTCACTTCCAATGAACTACAGAAGGACTTCCTGGTCCGTATCGATGGTGTTTTCATGATTGATTACAACGAAAAGAACCAAGAAATTTTGACCAGAGTCACCACTGATGAAATCCCAGTGCCTTCAATCACAGACATCTTCTCTATTAATGTTCCATTGAAGCTCTGGAATAAGACAAATATCTACCCAATCGATTTGGAGAAAAAAGTCCCAGCAAACGAGGTTATTGTGAACAATCCAGCGGGAAAAGAAGAAAAGAAAAGTAAGAAGAGAACAAAGTTACCTAACGGGAAAATTGTCTATAAATAAGCATATTATTAATATAATGTGATAACCGATCGTGATTGATATTGCAAACCACTAGAGCTCTACATTTCTAGATACGATATGGGAATCATCATGGAAACCATACAGTCTATAGCACTAGTATGCTACAGAATCTTGCTAAAACTGATTTATAAAATAGTTAATATTTAACTGTTAAAATTTTGGTAGTAATAGGTAGATCATGTATTGAAAGTACACAAGTCGTTGTCAGTTGGAACTTCCTTGTCCTGAGATGATCACATGACCCTGGCTGAGGTCTGTGGCTACAGCCCTTTGGACCCTAGTAGGGCGCACAGGCCACTACCGGGCCCCGGTCTGTTTTCTGTGTGACTCTTCCTCTGGTCGCTCACACTGTCCTCTGTCCAGTATGGCCTAGAGCCTAGAGAACCTTACTACCTAGTACCTACCAATTTCAACAAATGTTCTGTTGTCCGGTTCAAAAATTTGGACTCTGGAATTATATAAGTCATGCCCGCAAGAAATAATAAATATTATTGACAAAAAGAAAATGACAGTAGATCATCCTTAAGTAGTTAGACCCTGGTTAAACAACTTAAGTACACTTTACACATTAAAGCACTCTAGCCATTAGAGAGAATCTGAACTCGTCTTCATTAACATAGATTACTCTTCAGACTCAGCACAGTTTCAAGCGTTTGTTATTAGTCACTCCCCAGGACTTTTTTTTTTCACTTCGAACGAAACACTCTCTCGATTGACAGGAGTATAGTACACACCCACACCAAGTCCAACATCTGACAATGGAAGACACCCCCTCCATATGGGATATATACTCTGCTGCCAAGAAACTTCTGGTTCTACAACCTCGTATAGAGAACCGGTCTCTTCGTGAAAGCTGTAAAACTTCGGCCTCCAATTCCAGAACAAGTCTTGCTTCTTCTGAAAGTTCAGCTTCAACTATCACCGATTCTAACAATATTCCAGTTTTCAAGATGGAAGAAGGAACAGCTGATCAACGTTTCTCGATGGGCGACAAAGTCAAATCAACTCCAGCAGTTGCCAAAACGGTACAAGCTTCAAATCCCAATAAGAGTCAAAATGCAAGTGCAAGTGCAACAACTACCACACCAGTATCATGGGAGCTTGGCAACACTCAGACCGAAAGTCAAGTTTTTGCAAAAACTCCATTTTCTACATCTAGAAGCTCTAGCTCATCTCTTTCCAACAGACCTAGCCCTGCTAGTAACTTATCTAAGGGTCTAAGTAAATCAAATCAATTGAGACAACAAGGCTTGCAAAGCCAACAGCAAGAACAACAGACATCACAGTTGAACATGCCTAACCAACAGATCCGGATAGAGCAACAGCAACAGCAACAGCAACAGCAACAGCAACAGAAGATATCGCAGAATTCCAACTCCAAACCAATTTCATTCACAAAACCAGTTACAACAGCCAACCCTATTTCCTCTCTCTCAACATCATCCAACTCCCTGAACAAGAAAAGGCCAGTTTCTTCCAGTGCCCCTTCTACAGAGTGCTTCAACTGTCACACAACAAAGACACCCCTATGGAGAAGAGATAGCAATGGGAATGTCATGTGTAATGCATGTGGTCTCTTCCAGAAGCTGCATGGTACAATGAGACCGTTATCTTTGAAAACTGATATCATCAAGAAGCGCAATTCAAGAAGACCATCCAACACAAGTGCTACGACCCCCCAGTCGCTAGAATCAACACCTATTTCACAGTCTGCTAACGCGGTGATGGGAACACAAGGTGTTATGTTTATGAATTCTTCGTTTGGCGGTTTTGATTCTAAGAGATCTCAGATTGAAAAGAATGTCTCTGTTTACAGCAACTTCACTCCAAACTCAGCCTCGTCATCTCCTTCAGCAACCACATCCACATCGTTAGGTAAGGGCATGAACCCATCCTCTTTCAAACATGTTCATATCCTTCCTAAGCCTTCGTCTTCATCAACAATATCGGCGAACAATAAACAACAACAACAGCAGCAGCAGCAACTGCAACTGCCGCCACCGCAACTGTCACAGAGAAGACCACGTCAAGAATCCTCACCATCAATGTTTAACACCCCTTCCCCAGTTACAATGCCATCGCCAATATCGCCTAGTTTCCATGGTAATGGCTTCAATGGTAACAACAACAACAACTCGTTCTCCAGTACTTCTGTACCAATAAACCATTCGTCAACTAACTTAACACAGTCGTTCAACTCTAAGCGTATCCCACCTCAGTTTCTCCAACAGCAGCACCAGCACCACCACCAACAACAACAGAATGTCCAGTCATCTGATTACTATGCATCTTCTCCGATGTCTTCAACAACAATCAACAAACCCGGTTCATCTCTATTTGGAAAGAACGACGGTACTTTGATGGGATCCTTACCAACTTCCAATTCTGTCTTACAGCAAACTCATGAGAACTTTTACCAGCCGCAACAGCAACGTCGTCGTTCATCCGTCAACTCTCAATCACAAACCTCACCAAAGGCTGCCATGTCATCGTCTATATTGCCTACCTTTAAGGAGGAAGAGCTCATGATGGATGATTCCAGTGATGGAAATGTGATCATGGAAGATTTCCTCAATTCGAATCTACTGGGTACCGGGATGGACGAGTACTTGATCATGGACATTGATCAAGCAATCCAAGGAGCAGGAAGTTTACCAAATACGATATCCAATTCCAACGACATTAAAAACAACAACAGCATTGAAATGGGTATGTGTATGGATTGGGATAAGTCTGATTTTATCAACTCTGTCATCTCCCAGAATGAACTACAGGCAAACGTCACAGTTCCTACGGGATCGTTTACTCAATCGAATGATAATAGCCATTCCGTTGACACACATGCGATGTTGTTCAACAGTCATGGGAACAATGGTCTACAGCAACAGAGCTCGGAGCTCGATGGATTGGAATGGTTGAAGTTTGATATCTAGAAGGTTTCATTACAGTAATAAAGTTTATAGGGACTGTATATTACAAAATAATAAGAAAAATAATACTAGTAGTAATAATAGTTAATCCAATGGCAACACCGATGTAGTGAATATTCACACTCTTATCTTGAAATATTCAACCGTCTAATGCTAAATCTTGTCTATTGTCTATTGACGCTTCATCTTAGAGGTAGATGATCCAATGACGGCCTTCTTAATAACAGTGTACTTCACTGGAATATAACCCAAAAGAACAACACAGTTGAACCAATACAACCATGTACCCTTCTCAAAGTAAGTCAAAGATTTGAACATGATTACAAACTCTAATATAGCCTTGATAGATCCTAAAGACAAAAGATTGAACACCTGCAATGGTTTGAACTTTCCAATTTTGAACATGCCATAGTAATGGTTGATGTACTCCAAAAGATTGAATGACGAGAACACAATAAGGTAGACGGAATATATTTGGTTCTTTGTGAGTTCTTCATAAAAGCTTTGAAACAGGTAGACCATATATAGATCTAAACTTCTTCTGAACAAAATCTTATGGATTCTGGTAGGTGTCAAGCCAGAACCAGTCAAGAGAAGCTCGAAGATTGTAATGAAGATCACTGAATTGGAATAGAAGTCATGCACACCATTGGAAATGTGCTGGAATAAACCAATCAAGTTGATGAGAAGTAAGGTACGTGAAAAGATGGCAAAGAAAAGGAAAGAGTTGAGTATATAGGCGAGCTTCACCACTTTGAGTTGGAAGATTGAAGAGTATCTATACTGATTTGGTGCCATGTTGTTTTCAGTGCTAGCGTGTGGGGATGTGTTTGAGTTGGCACTGAAGTCTCCACTAAAGACTTTGTAAGGGTAAGTGTTAGTGATGTGTCTTAATTGTAAATCCTTTGATATTTTTATGACGCGAAATCTGAAAATTTAAACTGTCAAAAATTACACACCCTTCAGTTAATATCACGATTCACTACCATAGATCTAGGCAGGATTACCAAAAGTTCATCTCCAATTCAACTCCACTCATAGACCAACACACAGTATACTACTGTCAAAACCACTAATCTTTTACCAGAACTTCTCTAGCCATGTCCCTGGACTCCGAATCTCTAAAACAACTCATCCAAACCCGTTTACCAACCAACGAGGTCTACGTCAGCGATATGTCTGGTGGCTGTGGCCAAGCCTTCAGTGTTATAATAATAAGTACGTCATTTGAAGGATTGAACAAACTCAAGAGATCAAGGTTAATAAACGGTCTTTTGAAGGAAGAAATCAGCACGATCCATGCTTTTACACAGAAGAACTTCACACCTGAAGAATGGGAGGTTCAGAAGGGTAACTACAACGTTTGAACACTCACTTCTATTAGAAAGATCCACTTGAGCTGAATGACATACATAATGATCGGTAGAGCCTAGAATTATTATCTTTGTCTATTCGCAAGTCCCCGTCTGTTCTCAATAATTAGAAAGTCAGTCAGTCAGTTAGTTGGGCCATTTATATATTTAATAACCCATCAATCTAAATCTTCGCTAAACGTTTGTATACACCAAGGTTTATCTTCACTTTCGTATCGAATCATTGTTTCGAAATCAAAAGGAAGTGCCACAGGTATTTCATCAGCAGCTAATGATTTCCCTTTCTCAACTTCACCGATCCCAACTGGCACCAACCTATAACCTTTGTAATGAGTTTTTGAGATTAATATTCCTGATTCAAAATTGTCTATGGTGTAATTATTTGGCCCTGATCTCACCAAATTTCCCCAAGCTTGTTTGGAAATATTACAGGTTGTGAAGAAACACCAATCCAACGTTTTAAATTGATCTGAAGAGGCCAGGACGAATTTCGAATGACTGGTGTTGTATTCCCTCTGCACTGAGAATGGCTTAAATAGATATTTTCCGAGTAACTGTAGGTGAGATACAGCTTTAATGTTGGAGTATCCATTGAAGACAGACCATGTCCCTGAGCCCCTTCCGAATTTCGATAGTATGATATTATTCACGGTTGGGAATACTATTCTTAAGTTGATATTGTTTCTACTCAGGTATTCAGTCACAGAATCAGCCCCTATAGACAACTTGAATGGTCTTGGGGACGTGATGAATGGAACAATGAAGTGTGTGAATATGTTTGTCACCTTATTGCTCTTCTTTTCATGGTTCATAGCTGCTGCAATGGAAGAGCTTTGATAAAGAATATCAACATTGTTTGGCTTGATAAGTTGGTTTATTTTCAAGGCTTGTACCAAACCCTTAAGACCAAACCCATGCTCCTTATCATTATTGAAGTCTGTTTTGATTGGAATAGAAGATATGAAGTCTCCAATAATAGCGTTGAAGTTGACACCTTCTAGATCAAGAATCAATGGATTAAGTCGATTACCTAGAAATGGACGATACCCCCTAAGGAACTTAATAAACGAGTATTTGAATCTAGAACAATCTTCCGTAAAGGAGTTCAACTTGGGTAGTCTTGGTGATTCCCAACAAATCTGATTATTCATCAGAAACTCAGCCCTCATTAAATTGCTGCTGATTAGAAAGATTTTCCATTCTCCGTTATGATACTTGTTGATAATGATCTTGCAATGATGTGAAGTGAATGGCCTCATTTGGACATACATAATTGAGAGATTTGAATAAGAACGACTGATGTTGTCAGTGTCGAATATGTGGTCTTTCTCAACGATAACATTGATGTTTGCAGATGTATTCCTGTAGTACGAAAGAAACTCCTTTAGTTCAATCATATATGTAAAAAGGTAGCTTGAATCTATGTTGGAGTCAGATAAGATTTCTTGGATTGTGACTGCCGATCGAAGTGGTGGGTTATCGTATACTGGATTATGGAATGGTCTAAAGGGGCTAACCATATTGAGGTTGTTTATATGTTTAAACTGTTTTTGCTTCTTTCTAGCTGGGGATTGGGTATCAATTTCTCCTTTTGCTGTCAACTTATCATGGACTGCACTTCTCTTAGAATTCACAAGTATCTGATGGAAATTTGATTTCCCCTCGAAACCTTTAACTGACTCTTCAATCGGAGCTTCGTTATCAGTTTCGTCAATGATCTCTATCACTTGGGATTCACGTTCAACGTAACTTCCTGTAGAATCCGAAGCTTGTTCTGAGTCCATAGCAACGATACCAAGTTCCTTCAGCCTTTCCAAATGTTTCAGATGTCCTTTAGCTTTAACAGCAGTATCATTATCAGATTCATAAGGATCATCGGTTCCTAGTTCTTCTTCTTCTTCCTCCTGCTCTTCATCCGATGAAATGACAATGAGGTTTTTAGGAAGGTCTTTCTTCATAGGTAACTGTTTCTTTTGACATTCCTCTGAAGAGTTGGAAGACCGCTCTTGCTTAATCTGTTTATTATCGGGGGTTTCATTGTTGGTATGTTCATTATGGTAATCTTTTGAACATAGTATGTCGAATCGCTTGAGCCAGGATTCTCTAACTACCTCTCTAATATTATCCATGATGATTCATCAAAAGTTCCCGTTTATATGAAGAGGCAAAGTTCGAACTACCAAGTGCCCAGTTATAGTCTTAAGAGTCAGATCTCCCCATAGAATCAAATGAGGTAATTACCAGATATACGGCAGATACAATTGAGTTTCAGGTAAAATTAGATGCTTGTTTATTTTTGCGCCAATCTGAAATTATTTGAGGGGATTTTACAGGACCCGTAAACAACCAAACCCGTACACACACACTTGGTTTTAAACAGTAGTAACATAAACAAACTTAGAGATATTTATCTATTTATAGAATCATAGTAATATATGTATACAAAGTTCTTGCTTTATGGAAGAAAGGACTAATGGTCAGTTGATCAACCGATTCTCCAAGAGTTCAATAAGTTCAAGTAAGCGTAGTCCTTAGCTGGGCCTTCTAAACCAAAGGAAATATGTCTCAACCACCAGAAAGTACCAATAATGAAGACGTAGAAAGCAAAATAGATGGAGAACTCAACAAACTTTGGAGCTCTTAATCTAGTGACACCGATTTCAAAGACGTAACATAACACAAGCAAGGCAAAGTAAAGAGCTGGCAAGTAGTGATGGACATAGGTGACACGAGCCATGACAACAAATGGCATGAAGTGCAACCCCCAGCCGAACATTGGATAGATACCACCCATGACGAAAAGGTTTAAGTCGTCCCTGTTATCAAAGTCACGGTACTGTCTTTGCCATCTGATCAAGTAGTAGACAACAAGGAAGGCGAAAACAATCACAGCAACAGAAGAAGTCCAGGTGGTAGCTGGAGAACCAATAAGGAAGTACTTAGGATTTTTATCACCCCAACCACATAATCTGATACCCACATTCAAAGTTGGCCATTGCCAAGCGTCAGAGGCCAAGTCATCTTGTTTATCTGGGTCAGGAACTAGAGCATTGTTAGTGGCCATCATAGCTAAGTTCAATTGCACGAAATCCTTGAGGAAGGAAGTCTTTGGTAACTTGAAATCAGGATCAGGGTTTGGAAGTAGCTCGTTAGTGTGCTCTTCAATGTTCCACCAGGTACGCTTATCTCTCTTGAAAGGGTTTGTGACACAGGCGATTTCTGATTGACGGAAACCCCATTGTGGCAAGTTCTTACCAGTTTGCATCAAGTAACATCCCATCTCTTTGCTCTTCAATCTGAAAGAAGTGGTCAATGGATGGATACGTAACTTGTCCTCAGTACCACGTTGTTCAGCAACCTCGACAATCCAGTCATCCTTTGGATCACCAACATTGGCGTCACCATAACAGGAGACTTCAAACATGGAACGACTGAGTGGAGCTAAATGTTCGTGACTGTGTAAGTTTCTTCCGGTATTGCCATGGACAACACGGATAGACATACCATCAACAACATATTCAATTAGATCACGAGATGTGTTATAAGCTGGTCTAGATCTATCTCTTTGGAAGAACCAATTGTTGTTAGAATCCTTGTGCGAGTAAGCAGTGACTTGTTGTTGCTTAGAACCTTCTGGGTATGTTTGAACATGAGAATGTAACAAAGAACCACCAAGACCTTGGTTCTTTATAGTAAACTTGGAGGTAGCAATAGCCAAATCACGTGGGCCACCACCAACATTGGAACCTCTTAAGTTGGCTTGGAATAAGGATGACATATTGGCATCACCGGTACCAGAACCAGAAAGTAATTCGAAGTGGATCTTGAAAGAAAGCAAGAAGATAAGGAATGGCACAATAACGAGACCAACAATTCTAGACCCCCAATGAGCAGCATAGGTGCAACGACTCATGGCCTTATCACCAAATTGATTCCAAAGGTCAACAACGGTATAAATACCAACGACAGAAGTGACGAATAAACCAACCATCTTGGTGGAGCAGGTACAACCAATAGAAATACCTGTCAACAACAACCATTTCCACCATTTGCGAGAGAACGGAGAGTGACGTTCATTGTGGAATCTCACAAATGTGAACATCGTGGCAACGGTGAAGAACAAAAGCATTGAATCCAAAAGAATGAACTTACCAAGAGTGACGTATGAAGATTCAAAAACAATCAAGATGGTGAATAACCAAACAGTCAATAACTTGAAACCAATGGCCTTGGCTGTGAAGTAGGCCAATGGGACACAGAGAGCAGAGAAAGTAGCTTGGAAGAATCTCATCTTAACAAAATCAATGTAGTCTGGGTAAGCTTGACCAGAAGGGAAGTCCCAGGACCCATTGTAACCAGCGAGATATCCCGAGAAACCGACTAACATCTTACCTAAAGGAGGATGGACATCATGGTAGAACTCGTGACGAAGGTAGTAGGAACCGAACTTCCCGAAATGTGCTTCATCCCAAACAACGTTTGTATTGGAACCAATTTTGTAACATCTGAGGAAAAATGAGATCAAAGTAAAGACAATTGGGGCTAAAATCGATTCCGCAGTCAAAAGGGATTCTTTCAAGGAATTTAATTGTTCTGCTTGTTCCTTTTTGAGATCAATCACTTCAGGCAAGCTTTCTACAACTTGATCTTCCACAATGAAATCCTTCTTACGGTGTTTTAGACCGGCTGTCCTTTCATCAACTGCTGTGGACATTGCTTATGTTCGATATTAATCTAGGTGACCTCTAAGGGTTGAGAAACGTTTGAGCTTAATTGATTGTTTACTAGAAAAAGATAGTCCTCTTCTTACCGGGGACGTATAGGTGCATTTGTCGATGAATTTGACACGTCGTCCATGTTTTTACTTAATTTTGAAATTTGCAGTGCGACGTGACACTTTTCGCGAACACACACGTGACTAAAACTCTTGTTAAAATGTCTAAAAGGAGCCTTATTAATGGTGCCTGTTGCGTCAAATTTCAAAAGTAAACAGCTGATAATTTAGAACACTTGATGCTAATATCATCCATTATTGATATATTTCCCAATCACTAACGTAGAAAAGCATCAAATATTCACCAGAGTGAGACTCTTTATGTTGGAAAATGGATTATGTAAGCTACATTAAAGTATACTCCAGCCTAATTATAAAATTGACATCCACCAAAACCAAACCTCAAACCTTCAACCATGGATCTTTCATGATTTCTTCTATTGTAGGTCTCTTCCTAACGTCTCTTATCAGGATACTCTTGATTAAGTTGGTACAACCCTCACTGAAAACTGGAGGAAGACGTAGTTCACCTTCCATAATCTCATCAACATTGTAAAATGGAGTCTCTTTGTAAATTAAGGTATAGATCAAAATACCCAAAGACCAGATATCTTGGGGTTTACCTTCATAAGGAGACCCATTTAGAACTTCAGGGGCAGCATAATCAATTGTTCCGACAAACACATCGAATGGACCTTGTTTGACATAAGCAGCAGACCCAAAATCAATAAGCTTTATGACACCATTAACATCAATGATGAGGTTCTCATCCTTGATATCCCTGTGGACAACACCACATTTATGAAGATGATTTAACGCATTGACACATTGCTTGATGATGGATTGACACTCGTATTCAGTCATATTCTTCTTCAGCTCAATCAAATCATAGACGTCAATGGCTGGTATTGGATTTCCATGCGGTGGAGTTTCAATGTAATAGTATTGGTCGTCTTCAAAGAAATCAATAAGTCTCATAATATTTGGATGTGGGTTCGAATTCAGAGTAGCCATTACTTGGATCTCAGATGGAATTGTCCCGAGCTTACGGTCACGTACCCAAGTATCAACAAGAATTCTCTCCTTTATGATAAGTTTGATCACAACACGATAATTTGGGTCCTTGATATTCTCACAAAGAACAACACGCCCATAAGCTCCTTGTCCCATCTTTTTGATAATTTTAAATTCATTTATGGATTTTTCACGTCTTTTTAGACCAATTGTCTTTGGATAGGCATTGGAAAATAATTGTGTTCTTTCAATAGTT
Organism: Waltiozyma chaumierensis; assembly: GCA_030566875.1. NCBI lineage: Eukaryota > Fungi > Ascomycota > Saccharomycetes > Phaffomycetales > Wickerhamomycetaceae > Waltiozyma > Waltiozyma chaumierensis. The sequence continues at coordinate 25,982 of JAKUBK010000014.1, read as the reverse complement.
TCATTTTCGATTCGTAAGAGTTCAGACTCATTCAACGTCATGTCGAGAGCCTTGAAATTGAACTCATTCATACCAGCAGATACCTTGGAGTCATCTGCCCTAGTCTCACTATCTGTAGTTGGTTTGTCCTGCTCAACATCGGCTTCTTTCAAAGACCCAGAACCATCCGTCTCAGGCTTCGGTTTCGTCTTGATGCTTGAAGCTCTACTCAGAGTAGCAAGGTTTTCTTCCTTCAACATATTCAACTGTGAAGGCATGTCCTGATCAAACACAGAAGTCGATGACAAATTAGTAGAGCCTTGAGTATCAGTATCAGTATCATCCATGTCCTTTGTTTGGTCATTACCTGCAATGGAAGAATCTGTCTTCTTTGATTGATCCAAGTGCTTCGAATAAACTGATCTTGAATGTGTCACCCACAGTAGGAGAGTATCATTTGTAGAACATCTTAGTTGAACGTCGATCTTAATGGTTGTTCCATCCAAATGGGTCCCATCGATCCCAATAGACTGAAGAAAGCTTGTCTCACCTCCTTCAGATAATATGGCGTTTACTTGACGGAAAAAATGCTCCGGAAGAACCAAACCTTGTCTGAATGGAAGATTAGAAAACTTGCTCTTGATCAACTCCATGATTTCTGAGAAACGAGGAATGATCTTGCAAATAGACTTTCCTATCAAATCAGAGTCTTTCAGTCCGAATAGATTCTTGGAAACTGATTCATTCATTGAAAGAACAGTAAAATCGTGGGAGGAAATCAAGAAAACACCAGCAATATATGGGAGAGAATGGATTCTTAGCTTAATCTTTGGGTCAGTGTCGTCAATGACCTTGGATGTAACTGCACAAGGGGCACTGAAGTCGATTTCATCTTGGCCCTTAATAGTGAAGTAGCGCTGTTGGCTAATGATTTGACTATCCCAAATAGCAAGAGGCACATTTGTATTCAGCCCTCTTTTTGAGTCCACTAAAGGTTCAAGGCCTCTAACCAAATCGGTAATAGATTCAAGTTTTTCAGAGTCCTTAAACAGATTAGAAACATCACTAATATGCTTCAACGCAAGAATTCTAAAGTCGGATAATCTCACTGTAACATCGACTGAATCACAAGGAACTTGGTCAAACATACAAATGATCAAATTCCCCTTCTTCTTGGCCCACAGTGACGCCCATGTGAGTTTATTTCCTGGTTTGGAGATAGCAATGATTTCACCTGAGAAAACAATATCGTTGTTGTAAGATGTGTAGTTGATAGAGTTGGAAACAAGCTTATTGAGAACAAAATCACGAGAATCTGGTGCTACCAAATCCAAAAGTGTCAACCTCTTGAGAGATGACCTTGAAACACCGAAAATAAGACATGCCAAATCGTTGGCTGCCTTTAGGTCCCAAGGGTCTGAATAGGTACAGGTGAAAACAGCCTGTGGTGATGAGTTCTTTTGGGGAACCCCATGGAAGGGACGTTCACTCTGTTGTTGAGCTGGGGATGATAGCTTACTTGATTGGGTAGAAAGTGAAGACAAAGCTAGAGTGGATGCATTGCTATTATTCAAGGATAGCAATGGGGCTGAAGCTACCGGTTCGTAAAAGGGTGTTGCAAGTGCATGGAGAAGTTTGATCTTAAGGTTCACTTCCTCATCCCTCTGATCGGATTTTGTTAGATCAGCCTGAGTCGAGGTCAATGATAACTCCAATAAATTTGTTGCAATTTCCTTTCTATTTGATTTTTTGGATTCCGTATCATCTGAGAAGGTGGAAGCTGTACCGATGATCCTAAGCAATGTTCGAAGGCCATCTGTAGTAATCTTATCAGTTGAAGGTGTTGAAATAGAGGAATTCATTTGATAACATTCCATCTTCTCCCCTGTCACTGTTGGAGAACTATGTGAGTCAAATAAAGCAGATAAGGCAGCAGATGAAGCATTATTGCTGTAGCCAAACTTCTTGTTACTCTTTGAAGCAATCCCCCCCTGTTTCGAGCCTATTTGTTCCTTCAACAGTGTGTCTTCGGATCTAACCTCCGTGATAAAGTTTTCAATGTCAAAATCAAAGATTGACTTGACTTTCTCAGAATTTTGTTCATTCATCAACTCTGGGCGATCAATCAAGATCTCTAACGACCTCTTTAAAATAGACAATCTAACTGCAAGTGAATTTGGCGACAAATAGGCATAGGAATAGGCATGTGTAGATTCTTTGGGAAACTTGAGAACTTCCGCATGGCTGATTGGCAACTTAGACAATCCACCATAAGGCGAACCAACCTCCCCTTGCGAGCTTAACCCTCCAGAAGTTGTTGAGAGCTTCAATTTCGATGAGGTCAAGTTACGAGTATTTAGTGAAAGTTGAGATATGATTGGCCGTGTTGATTTTGCAAGAGAATCCATATTCCTATTAACAGCTAAGTAGGTACTAGAGCGAATAGTTGAAATCTTGCCTCGCGAATCCGTACGACATATTTTGATTCCCTGACTATCCTCATCATCGTCTTCACCGTCATCGTCTTCATCATGGTAGAGAAGGAATTTTGAGTTCTGTGCTGGGTTAGCATCTGATTTCATCAAACTAACATTTTCGTCAGTTTTTGTTTGTTTTGATAGTACAATCTGAGGGCATTTTGTCGATTCTATACTCGACTCAAAGTTAGATGGATTGAAATGATTCTTAAATTCTTCAGATGTCTTATTTCCATCCATTGCCTTGGGTTGTTTATTGAGATTCTTATTAAGCTGTGGATTGTTGCCTTTGGAGTCCTGTTCTACTAATGAACTGCTTGTGAAATTGAGCCTTGATATACCATCTGGCGCTGAGTAAGGCATGCTTGAACTGAATGACGAGGGTAGTAAGGTGTTTTGAAAGAATCAGAGGTGAAAGTTGTTTCTATCTAGTGATTGTTGGATGAAGGTGGTACAGAAAGTTTGTCTTTTCTAAATGCGCCTAAGTCAGACTGTTATCGTAACTCTCTTCAAAATTATTTTATGAGAAACTGTGCAGCATGATTTAATTTCGCATCAAAATTCGCCCTCAATGACCAGTCACGTGCCATGATTCTTTTCTTCAATTTTCCCCTCAGATCTTCCAAAATACTGCTTTTTCAGTTTACGTAATCATACAATAAGAAATAAGAAATAGGTAACTATATAATGTTATTATCATTTTCAATAGAACACAATAGATTCCACACCACACTACTCGAAATTTACAATACCTGATCATCCAAAGTTCCAAACCTACTTATGGTTTTAACTTTTAACGTAGTGCGTATGCCCCTTTTAATTTATTTCTAGAATCCAAAACCCTAGAAACGAGAATATTGTACAAGTTACGGTTCCCAGTTGACAAGAATTCCTGTGATTAACAGTGCTTAAATATTCTATCTGTATCGAGGATCTATTACTTAAATCATGTTTTTCTAATCCTGGATTTTTCATTCCCCCACAAACAATTGCTCTGTTTGGTCTTACAACACTCTGGACAATAATAGTATGTTTTCAGTCGGTTAAAAACAAATGTAGGTCCTGCTTAATGGAAAATACGTTCAAAGTTCAAAGATCTTGAGTCGGCTTTTAAAACAAAAGAGCAACTATTCTTTACTAAGATAGGATTGGGATTTCGATAATTCCTAAATGAAAATACCTTCGATGAGTGTAGACTAGTTGACTCTTGATTGATGACTTTTGAACGTTTATCATATAGATATGACGAAACTAACCTTCTTGGGCTGTACTACTGGACCCTAGTAAATATCCGGAATTCCATTTGGGAAATTATGTTGGTGTCCTTAAAAGCTTTGGCGTTTTCCGGCAGAAGCCATGTAACATTTCGCCGAATGGACCCTTAATTTTTTTTTTACATATTGTTTATGTTTTGCATCTTCGATTCTCCTCGTAAAATATTGTGATACAAGACATAATAATTATGAAACTAATAATAATAATAATAATCACTAGTGACTAAAATTACACCGCAGTCACTAACTAGAGATTTATGTCTTGAGACTGAACGACCCACGGTTGAGCTTTGAACTTTTTCGTATACTGGCAGTTTTAAGACTTTTCATAAAATTTTAATCATGATTCATGGAATAAGACGTGTCAAGAGAACAATTATTAAAAACGATTTGATTTGATTGGCATGTTATAGGTCGTTACTGGATGTACTTTCAACTTGTTCAATGAGTATAAATTACTGTTCAGTCTTGAATTTGATACTTGGACTATAACTATAACTCTTGAAACGTACACTAGTATTATCAACTCTGATCTCATTACTTAGGCGTGTTCTAATAATTACTAAAACTTAATAAAATTAGTCATGGAAAATGTATCAGGATTCAAATTTTCTGACTGGTTGTGATTCTGGGTTGAAAGTCTTTGAAGGAGACAAAGACTATATCAGATATATCTGGTGCCTATTATTTCCGGTCTGGGGTCCAGGAATCCAGTGTGCACAGTTTAAATTGCAATCTTATTAATTACAATTTAATTTACAATATTTACGTCAATATTACATAATTAATTAGTTCAGTTGAAGATTATTAAAACAAAAGTGAAGAATTGATATAAAGTTGTCAGCCGCCTCCTAAATATATATGCACGGAAACACCCGTAATCCATGATATCAGGATTTAGCAATTTGTCGCGACTTGTTGTACTAGATCTGAAAAAGCATATATTCAGGAACATACCGGGCTCCACATATTGATTTATTCTGAGAACAGGTCCAAGACAAATAGATTGTCATATCAGTGATAACGGAAAATCTAACTTAAAATTTATGGAGATAATGCTAATCAGGTTTGTTCAAATAGCACTCTGGTTAATATAAAACTCTCTTAGAATAACCTGGAGAATGTTCAAATCTCTTTTCGTTAATTGTTCAATCATAAATCACTTACTCATATACATATAAAAACATGACAGACTTAAAGCTCAGGCTCAATGATCTGAAGAACAAATTGACAACCAGACAAGGTCTCATTGGTGATTACGACTACAAGTATCTTTTTACCCCGGATATTCCTTTTATTTCGCAAAAAGATTCATCCACCAAGCATTTACAACCCTTCTTTGGTTTGAACTCAGAAATGCCACTTGTTTTGGGTTTCATTCTAGGGTTTCAACATGCTTTATCAATGTTGGCTGGTGTTGTCACTCCTCCAATCATTATTTCAGCAGCAGCAAATCTTACACCATCTGAGTCGAGTTACCTTGTTTCAGCTGCCTTGATCACCTCTGGTATTCTCTCCCTTATTCAAATCACAAGATTCAAGATTCCCTTTACTAATTACTATATCGGTTCCGGTTTACTGTCTGTTCTTGGTACTTCTTTTGCTACTATTTCTATTGTCAACAATGCTTTTCCTTTGATGTATAAGGATGGCATTTGCAAGTTAGATGCAGATGGTCAAAAGCTTCCATGTCCCGAAGGTTATGGTGCAATCTTGGGTACTGGTGCGGTTTGCTCCTTACTTGAAATAGCCCTATCCTTTATGCCTGCTAAAACTTTACAGGTGTTATTCCCACCAATTGTCACCGGTCCTGTTGTCTTGTTGATTGGTATCAGTTTGATTAAATCTGGATTCAGAGATTGGTTGGGTGGTTCTTCTTGTATGGCCTTAGCAGCTTGCCCTTATGTTGGAGGACCAATGGCGGCACCATGGGGCTCAGCTAGATTTATTGGTTTGGGCTTCCTTGTCTTTGTTACAATTGTTTTATGCGAGAAATGGGGTTCTCCAATGATGAAATCAACTGCTGTTATCATGGGTTTACTTGTTGGTTGCATTGTTGCAGCAGCTGCTGGTTACTTCACACATTCAAGTATTAATTCAGCGCCAGTTGGAACTTTTATTTGGGTACATACCTTCAAGCTATCCGTTTATGGGCCGGCTGTTCTCCCTTTCCTGGCTACATATATTGTTTTGATGATGGAAGCGATTGGTGATATGACAGCTACTTCAGATGTTTCCCGTCTTCCTGTATACGGTCCTGAATTCGACAGTCGTATTCAAGGTGGGATTCTTAACGATGGTATTGCTGGTTGTCTATCTTGTCTAATGACCATCACTCCTATGTCAACCTTCGCCCAAAATAATGGCGTCATATCAATGACAAAATGTGCTAACAGATCGGCTGGTTATTGGTGTTGCTTTATTTTAATTGTTATGGGTGTTTTCGGGAAGTTCTCAGGTGCAATTTTGTCTATTCCAAAACCAGTCCTAGGTGGTATGACTACATTCTTGTTCACATCGGTCTGTGCTGCCGCTTTATCCATTATCTCACGCTGTAAATTCACTAGAAGAGATAGATTTGTTTTGACTTGCTCTTTAATGTTTGGTCTTGGTGCAACCATGGTTGATGGTTGGTTCTCTCATGTCTTCACGTACAGTGGAGATAATAAAGCTTTAAGAGGGTTTTTGAATGCTATTATTTTGGTTTGCCAAACCAGCTATGCTATTGGAGGCATTGTGGGTGTCTTCATGAACCTCATCATTCCAGAAGAGGATTCTCATGAAGAACACATAGATGTTTTAGAAGGCACCTCTGCCAGCCCTGAAGAAGATGTCACAGATATTGAAGCATATCAATTAAATGCGATTCCTAAGAAGGATTCATTTTGAATATCTCAAATTATGATTGCTTTCCGAAATTTGTATGTCTTTATTTCTATATTCAAATTCAATCAAAGTTTTATACTTTAAAAACTGGCGATTTTTTTTTTCCTTGAAAACTACAAGACGGTATGGTATATAGCAAATTTAATAGAGGGAAATCAATTAAAACATCAACTCCCAGATAAGTTTATACATTCTCTATGGCAATGGCGAATACCCACTTAGCTCGTCTTTGTTTAAAAGATGTCCACACTCCCTCCCAAACATTCCGATTTGGCTAAATCTAAACTACACAAATAATTTCCAGACTTACAGACATACAAGAGGTCTAGAAATCTTTGGAAAAGTTCTCTTAGTTTCAGTTTACAGTTAAATCACAATGATTACTGTTCGCGTTCTGGAACCTACAGTTGCTAAGAACATGTAAAAGAATCCGATTAAACTTCCATTAAATGTTCTCTATAGGAGTTTTTTCCCTGGGGTATGCCAGCTTTGCAAGCCTTCTTCTTTCTATACCTGACTAATATACCATAAAAAGCTACCCAATACGCTTTGCAAAGCTATATACTAGACATCAAATTTATAACAACGCAATCCACCTCTAATACAGTAATGTTGATATATTCAAACGAAATTCTTGGAGACCAAACATTCAAATTAAACAATTTTCAAGTACATACTTAGCTACTCTTAATAAACTATTCAGCAGGGGCATTTTCAACTTTTAAGACTTCGCTCTACAGCACTGTAATTCTTCAAATTAATTTAACCATTATCTACGCCACCTATATCAACGAACCTAAACATCCACAATCCTCCATTACTGGTCTCCATCTCATGATACTACATTTCAGCCAAAAACAAATCCACCCACACCAAAACTGCAACCTAGAGCTTACTACTATCAGCGTACCCAACCTACTACCATTCCAATGTCTCTTCCGAAGAACCAATTCTGATGATCAACAATTAAAATATTCAGTGCATACTAACCTGCCTAAATCTTATTTGAATATTGAGTATTCCTGTATAAAAACACCCAGAACTGGACTTTTAACGGACTCTTTGGCAACGTGAAACAAATGTCTACACAAGATACAAAAGGGAAGTCTTGCTACCGAAGACTTCACACCATTCATGCACGAGTTAGAGTCATTGTATAAACAAATAAACCACTAATCTTTCGGGAAAATCATAAGCCAAAACCACTCACCAACATTCACAATATTACAAATTTCGCCCAGATCCAAAACCCTGATCAGACCCATGTTCAAAAAACACACAACTTGACCCATCCTGTTAAAGTCTCATACTTATGTTTTTGTAACTACTGCCAACCTCAAAATGGGTAGATGTTTGTATTTGCCCTTTTAAGTAATGTTAAGTAGAGTAAAATATTGGGATATGCAATGTCAAATGAAAAGTTTTTCAAGTAAAAAAAGGAAGATTCCCATTCTATTACTACATCCCCGGCGACTATGAATATTTAGAAGTGATTAAAATAAACATTTAAGAGACTTAACTCGCCAGAATATCTATAGTGTTGAACTAATCACATTCCCTGACAATGCAACAGAATGGGAATCTTCCTTTTCATAGAATTTTTTATAAAAGATTTAAGAGTGAGATGATAGCAACACTACAGATTGGGGGGTTGGACCTCCAACATGTAGTGATTGAAGTGATAGAAATACTACAGAGTGTCGGTTTAAACCTTAAACATAAACATCTGCCCCACTTCCTGATGGGAGTAGTTACAAAAGCATAAGATATGACTTCAACAATTCTAAGTTTGCTAGCAGATAAAGCGAGTTTAAATATATATTCTGTCTGAAAAAACTACAAACAGAAAATATTTGTCCATTGGGATCACTAGCTAAAAAAGGCCAATGAGCCTCACCTATGAATTCATTCAATAAACATTCATAAACATATCCCTTAGGATATCCATTCTAAATTACCCTATCCCCAACCAGTTTCAGTACTGTCAATCCACGACTACATAGAACAATGATGAGGAACATTGGATCTGAAGGGGGATTCGCCGAGACATTAAAATTTTCTTGTACCAGATGCTTTGGTGTGTCGACAGTTTATGTGCTGGAGATAGAAATAGTAATACTTTTGGTAATTTCTTTGAGATCAAGGCTCTTCAGCCATTGTGTAACAGAAAGTATCGGATAACTTTACACTGAAGACAGATCTATGTATTATTTTCTTCGACAAAGCGCACAGTATAGCTGTTCTCTAAGCTTTGTTGACTAGGTTAAAGATAATCAAATATCGCTGGAACATATGATATATGTGCTTATGGTAAAACAACAATACAGCTGTCGACCATTTGAACTTACTAAGGTCTTCACAAAATTATCGTGTGCCCAAACTGCAGAACTTCAAACCTAAAGAAAAGAACGGGTCTAAAGTGTAAAAATGCAAAAGACCAAATTCAAGGTTTTGTTAGTAGTTTGCATTATCTGTGGGGAAACACCACTATTGAAGTTTTTTAGAATAGATCGGGACCAGGTAAGAAAATAGGAAATCTCTGGGAACTGCAATATTGAATAGTGTTGAAGTCTTATACTTATGTTTTTGTAACTACTGCCAACATGAAGATGGGCAGATGTTTGGATGTTCCCTTATGAAATGTCAAATGAAAAGTTTTTCAAGTAAAAAAAGGAAGATTCCCATTCTGTTACACTGCCAGGGAATATAATATATATATATATATTATATATGTTGTTTTTAATAAATATATTTAAGAGATTTAACTCACCAGAATGTCTGTTGCTACTGAAGTGATAGCAAGACTACAGAGTGTTGTTTTATACCTGCAACAAATAGAACCACAAAAGATCTTGATTTTCTGGGCTGGCGACCTAAATATAATTTTCTTTATTCATTAGGAATCAGGCTCTTGTTGGATCAATATTGTGCGGGGAGGTTATCGGAATTATGGGTTCGAATTTGGGTGGATATTGGATATCTATTCAAAGAGGATTTGCTAAACAGCTGTTTGATTTGGTCTATAAACTCAAGAAATCTGGCTTTGAGACCAAAGGCCTCAGTAAATTTTATTTTCCTGACTGTTAAAGAAGGACACATGTTGTTGGCGAAAGTTTTTTTTTGGATTGATTTTTCTGTATGTGGAAGTGGCTAAGTTGTGATCTAGTAAGAATTTGAATGATTTGTGCTATATACATTCGTCATATGGTCGGTTTGGTAACTACTTATGCAAGTCCTGCCTGGGGCTTCCAGTGCACTTAATGTAAAATAGATGTAGTTGAAATTTGGATATATTAATATCGTGTGAAACTGTGGTTGAAATATGATACGTTAGAGGTAAAATCAGTAATTTCCGTTTCGGGTTTGATCCATGTTCGCCAGTTGGTGTTACCATTATTTGTTGTAGGTACGATTTTAAAGTTAATACGGCTTTAGGAAGTTGCATGGACGTTAATCCCGAATCGCAGATAGTATTGTAACTAATAAGATATTTGATACTCTTAAGATTACTATACACCATGTGGTTTAGTTTTTAGTTACAGGTTTATCCATGTGTTTCTGTCGTTACAATTAATGGGACAGAACTATGGATTGCAAAAACAATCCGGAAACATCCTGAATCGCACTCACTTGTAGATTAGTATTACAATATGCTTGAAACTATCAAGAACTACTTATACAAAATACTAGCAGTATCTACCAATACGCCCAATTCTGAACATTATTATCAAAAACTAGGGATTCAGCATCTAGTACAACTCCTCTGTTAACACACCTTTCAAATATTCTCATTATCTGGAGGTTATGATTATAGTGGATTGGAGAATTGTTGAGAATAATATTTGCATCTTCCTTTTTTATTGCTTTTCGGGACTGCGCCGAGTGTGCTTTATTTGACCTTATTGGAGTGAAGCTTAGCATAACTTTGTCCTTAAAATCGAAGCAGTTCTTAATCATAGTAGTGAACGATTTCCCTAAAGGGGGTATTAGGAAAGCGATTATGTGACATTTATGAACTTCATTGGAATTTTAAGTGTTTGGGTTACCGATTCTATAAGAAGTTTGTGATCTTTATAGATTTTCTAATCAATTTATCGTTTCAAATACTCCTCGCGGGGTCTTTTGGTGAATACGGTTGGTTACAACGAATACTAGAAGTTTTTAAATTCTTTAGAAGAGAAGTTGTGTTTTGAAGTGGAAGCTTCACAAATTTATTTTTTCAGATGTGACAGGATGATGGATCTAGCCTCTAGAGAATCGAAAGCACTGTAACATGTATCTTGTGACCTCTTCATTTCAAAGGATCAATGTTGATTGATACTTTCACCAATACCTATTTTATTGATCACAGCCAAAATTCCTGGACTTGATGTATGTAATCAAAATTTGAAATCAAAACTTGAAGTTGAAAGAAAGGAGGTCTCAATTTCTCAATTTCTTTCCTCTCAAGAATCACAAAAGAAAATAAGATTTTGCTGTTGGGTTTGAACTTTGAGGGCTCGGCATAAATTATTGATCTGTTGTATTTTCAGTCCATGACGTATAGTTAGTTGAAGCTTGAAATCCGAGGTCAACTTGACCGGAAATCATCAATATTAATATTGATCACCTCAAGCTAATTAATGTACTACTAGGACGTGTCTGGTCCATGAACTAGTGCGAGACGTATTCAGGTGATGGATTTCTATGGGGCAGCGGCACCCGGAATCCTCATCTTGGATTTATCAGTAATTCCCTGTAACCGCGAAACACCTCTTTGCCTTTGTCCGATGAGAAATCATATAAATTCTTTAGCATTCCCAGAACGTTAGTCATAGTTGTTGGAGTAAGCGCAACCCTTCAAATAAGATTTAACATATCAACAACTTTGAGATGTCTGAAATCGAACAATTAGCTATCAACACCATTGGTTTACTCGCTGTTGACCAAGTCGCTGCCGCCAACTCTGGTCACCCAGGTGCCCCATTAGGTTTATCAACTGTCGCCCATGCCATTTGGAAGCAAATGAAATTCAACCCTAAGAACCCAGATTGGATCAACAGAGATAGATTTGTTTTATCCAACGGTCACTCTGTTGCTTTATTATACTCATTATTACATCTTTTTGGTTACCCATTAACCTTGAACGACTTGAAGCAATTTAGACAATTAGGTTCTAACACTCCAGGTCATCCAGAAGCTGAAACTGCTGGTATTGATGTTACCACTGGTCCATTGGGTCAAGGTATCTCCAACGCTGTTGGTCTCGCCATTGCCCAAAAGAACTTTGCTGCCAGATACAACAAGACTGGTTACACTTTGTCTGACTCTTACACCTATGTTGTTCTTGGTGATGGTTGTTTACAAGAAGGTGTTTCTTCTGAAGCCTGTTCTCTTGCTGGTCACTTACAATTAAACAACTTGATTGCCTTTTACGATGACAATCAAATCACCATTGATGGTAACACCAACGTCTCTTTCACAGAAGATGTCAACAAGAGATACGAAGCTTACGGCTGGAATGTCTTACATGTTCAAAATGGTAACACTGATTTAGCTGCTATCCAAACTGCTCTTGAACAAGCCAAGAACTCTGATAAGCCAACTTTGATTAGATTGACTACTATTATTGGTTACGGTTCTTTGCAACAAGGTACTCACTCCGTTCATGGTGCTCCATTAAAGGCCGACGATATCAAACAATTAAAGACCAAGTTTGGGTTCAACCCAGAAGAATCTTTTGTTGTTCCACAAGAAGTTTACGACTTTTACCAAAAGGAAACATTGGCCCCAGGTGCTGCCGCTGAAGAAGAATGGAATGCTTTATTCGCTTCATACGCTAAGGAATATCCAACTGAAGCTGCTGAAATTAGCAGAAGATTATCTGGTGCATTGCCAGAAGGTTGGGAGTCTAAATTGCCAACATACACCCCAGCCGACAGTGCTATTGCTACCAGAAAGTTATCTGAAATGACCTTAGATGCCATTTTTGACACTTTACCAGAATTGATTGGTGGTTCTGCTGATTTAACTGGTTCCAACTTGACTAGAACCAAGGAAGCTGTTGATTTCCAACCAGAAAGCACTGGTCTTGGTACTTACAGTGGTCGTTACATCAGATATGGTGTTCGTGAACATGGTATGGGTGCTATCATGAACGGTATTTCTGCATTTGGTGCCAACTACAAGCCATACGGTGGTACTTTCTTAAACTTCGTTTCTTATGCTGCTGGTGCCGTTAGATTATCTGCCTTATCAGGTCACCCAGTCATCTGGGTTGCTACTCATGACTCTATTGGTTTAGGTGAAGATGGTCCAACTCATCAACCTATTGAAACCTTAGCTCATTTCAGAGCTACTCCAAACTTGAAGGTTTGGAGACCAGCTGATGGTAACGAAGTTTCTGCTTCTTACAAGGTTGCTCTTGAATCCAAGCACACACCATCCATCATTGCTCTTTCCAGACAAAACTTGCCTCAGTTAGAAGGCTCTTCTGTCGAAAAGGCTTCCAAGGGTGCTTACGTTTTGAGAGATGTTGAAAACCCAGATGTTATCTTATTAGCTACTGGTTCTGAAGTCGAAATTGCTATTAACTCCACTGAGTTGCTAAAGGCTAGCGGCATTAATGCTAGAGTTGTTTCCTTCCCAGATTTCCACACTTTTGACCAACAATCAAAGGAATACCAATTATCTGTCCTTCCAGATGGTGTCCCAATTTTATCCATTGAAGTTTTGTCTCCATTCGGTTGGTCTAAGTACTCTCATGAACAATTTGGTCTATCCAGATTTGGTGCCTCTGGTAAGGCCTCCGATGTTTACAAGTACTTAGAATTTACCCCAGAAGGTGTTGCTGAAAGAGCTCAAAAGACTGTTGCTTTCTACAAGGGTCACGAAGTCAGATCTCCTTTGAACAGACCTTTCTAGGTTCGATGCTTGTTCATGTATATTTTTGGTTTCTCCTGTTTACTCCTAAGCTATAATTTAAGGCTGTTATAAACATATCTAATAACTTATATAATCCACTAAGAAATTGGGTTGATGGCTAATTCAGATTACCTAGTCCAGCGATTGCAATGGCTAATTCAGTGGATATTTGCTCAGTTTTTACTGCTTTAACATCTTTAACACTGCACATCATGTCCAAATCTTGCTTGTTTTCGCACAATTTGTATTGGTTCCAAAACAAACTCCCATTTTTCTGATGGCATGGTTCTGATCTGATATCTAGTTCACGCATTAAGATAGGTGTCTGGTTATAAGTTGAGTATTCAATGCTTGACAGTTTGTTTGATTTGGAGTAAATCACGTGGGAAACCATTTTTGTTTCTCTGACAATGATCTCGTTTCTTGGATATAGTGGTATGTAGCTTGGGAGTGATACTATCGGAACTAGATTATTAGGTAATTCGAATCGATACTTCATTACTCCAGTTTCTCTGTTGATGAGGTAGATAATATTGGAGGCAGAAATCATTAATAATGCTTGGTCTAGATTCAATGAAATAGGTAGAATCTTGGAAAACTGTGATCCTGGTTGAATCCAGGGTAGAGTCCAATTGTTATTTGAATCAAGAAAATCAATGTTGAGCACAGATGCTTGAGTGGTCGTAAGAAGTTGGATGTTGTTCACAGAGGACCATACAACTTGTGATATAATAGCCATGGCCCTTCCTGTTATTCCTATATCTAGCAATTGAACCTGTTTTGGCGCTTTTGTGATATCCCATCTATAGACAGCATCTCCGGCTTTTGATACAGTGGTGATGATGCATGTGTTGTAAGGACAAATTGATAGTACTGATACCCCTTTCAATGATTTAAACCTTCCAACTTCGCAACCAGATTCCAAATCCAAAATACACACACTGTGACTCTTCATCGCTCTATTTGGTGACTCTTTCTTCATCATTTTACTAGCTGATTCGTTGATTAATTCTACTAATGATCTCTTTATTTCTGATGTGTTTGAATTTTTTATCTTTCCAATTTTTGCTATTGATTTAGAAGTAGTTTCTCCAAGAGTATTCAAGAACTTATTTGGTAAAGATGTTACACTCCCAGGTACAATTACCTGAATAGAATCGGTTTTCGAATCATCACTTTCGGTTGGAACATAGACAAGTTTGTTTCCAACGACATCAAAAAGTGGGCCCATACTCCCTATACTGACACAAATCTCCAGTCGAAGGATGGATTCTTTATCACAGTCAAAAACAGACAAAGTTCCGTCACTAGAACAGATACATACGAAACGACCCATGGTTTTAATAGTAAAGTTATTTTCTTCTGTTGTTGGGGGAGGAAGTGACAGAGTTGTGGTTAACGGATCATGGGTGGATTCGGGGAATAACTGTCCAAACTCGTGGATAAAAACGGAAACTTCTTGTGTTGATGAATTTTGCGAAAGTACCATTACCTTATAATAGTTGCGATCTTGTTTAATTTCAATTGGACAAAAATCAATTATTGTATCTTTTGATGATTTCAAAATTTCACCTGAAGAAGAAACTAAATTTAGGTTGAGTTTTCCTGGCTGTGGTGTCTCTGAACTTTCATTCACTGAAGAGGATATTTCGGGTGTAGCCTCTAGTTCATGGACCTGTATGGCTGACAAAATCCAATCCCAAACCTGAATTGACGTTTCAGATGCAATAAATATCTCTCCGTTTGATCCAAATCTCATTAGATTCATGTCAGTTTTATGAGATAAAATTGGTGTAACAGGTACACAATTGACCAATCGGATCTTATCCCAAAATGATTCATGGCCTATTTTACTCGGCTTCTGGAAGGTATTCAGTGTCGAGCTTTATGGGAATCTGTTAGTAAGTTTGAACACATTAGTATGTAGAAAATATAGATTCGGCCATAGTTCCATTTAGCTATACGGTATTCTTCAAAGACACTCCTTTTAAAGGATTGCTTAAAATTATCATACTCTAGCAGAAATGATTGATCAGTCAATCCTATCATTAACGGTTAAGGAATTCATCTATATCGCCTGTATTGGGTAGTTAAAAACTCACATGCTATCTAAAATCACTGTCTTGCTGTTTCTTACTGACATCTTAAATGAATCCAATTTTTGATAAGACTGGAGAATATCAACTGTGTCTTTATAAGAAATCTGGGGAATGCTTTGGGTCTGTGAGTGCAACTTGCTGTCTGGACTGTTTATGGGGTTTAATTGTAATTTATCAGGTTTTAATTTTTATTCTTCGCTTTTGTTACTCGTCTTATAATGAACGATCAGTGATTGGTATCTGGTTGTTTTTGAATTTAATGGTTGTCTTTTTGAAGTTGTCTTGTTATTTGTAGGAAATAATTTGCCACATAACCGAGGCACGTGATTCCAAGCTGAGTGAATGTATCTTGGCACGAACGAAACTCAATAATTGTAAGACAGATAAAAGACAACCTTCAAAGCTGAAGTAATCTTAATATTCTTCTGTTGGATGTTTCATATATTTGCAAATGGAAATTTTCAGGGAATAATAATTCATTTCGAACTTTTTTTCTTCCCTCAATCATGGTTCAAATTTATAAGTTGGTTCTATTGATGAACAGATATATATATATATTAATTCAGTTGTGGTAGCAAATATCAGTCTTTCGTATTTTGCCGTTGTGTTTCAATTATAGTTTCAAATATGTTTCTTATTAGACATTCTGTATTATGTTGGACCTTCGCTTTCTACTCAATAGAAATCTCTTTCTTGATGAATTCTTCACTGAAATACCAAATCTGACGAAAATTGTATTCAAAACCATCAGATCCACCGTAGTAAGGATCATCAACAATAGTATTAAATTTTTGATCTCTATTGTAGTCACCAAATAATGAAACTTTGGCCTTAGAGGAACTTGGTTTGATCCTTTTCAAGTCTTCCAAGTTGCTATGATCCATGCAAATAATAAAGTCAAACTCATCAAAGTGTTTTGATTTGATTTGTTGAGCTCTGTGGTCTACAGGAACACCGTTGTTAAGACATGTTTTAGAGGATCTACTGTCAGGTAATTCGCCCACATGGTAGCTGGCAGTGCCGAAAGAGGTTATTGTCTCGAATCTATCAGACACATTCTTTAAATTCACAATGTGTTTGAAAACAGCTTCAGCCATTGGCGAACGACATATGTTTCCAAGGCATACAAAAGCAACTGAGATCTTGGAATTAGTAACCGAGTCTGACATATCTTTGAGTTATAAGATGAAGCCTAATTTTGGTGCCATATGTTCATGATGAAACAGATTCTTGATCTCAATTACATCAACTTCTAAACTCCTATGGGGCCTGGGCATTACCCGGTTTCCCACGTGACTGTTTTGCCCTTGTGTATATCGGAAGTCTAGTCGGAAATCAGCCACAGAGGTGGTAGATATTTTGAGATATTCACTAGAAACTTGAAAACACACATGTGGGTGGCAGGGACAAGGACAAGAGTTGATATCATTACTCGAATAAGTCTAGAAGGCCAAACTACATTTTCAACTTAAAAAATCACAGATAGTAAAGATAATGTCACAAAGAAAGCTTTTGCAGGAAATTGATAAGGTCTTTAAAAAGGTTAAGGAAGGTCTTGAAATATTTGATGGTTATTATGAAAAGCTTCAGAGTTGTGATTCACAGTCCCAAAAGGAGAAACTTGAAGGTGATCTTAAGAGAGAAATCAAGAAGCTTCAAAGACAAAGGGACCAGATCAAGATTTGGTTAAGTGGCAACGATGTCAAGGAGAAGAACCAATTGATGGAGAATAGAAAATCTATCGAGAACGCTATGGAGAGATTCAAGGTTGTTGAGAAGAATATGAAAACTAAGGCATTTTCCAAAGAAGGTTTAAGTATGCAAAGGATTGATCCAAAGGAGAGAGAAAAGAGTGAATCTGCTGATTTTTTGCATCAGATGATAGAAGAGCTTGAAAGACAGTGTGAAAAGCTTGAAGCGAAGGTGGATCAAATACAAAGCTCAGGTAAAAAGGGCAAAAAGTTGGATACCAATAAGCAACAGAAGATTGATTTATTCCGCGAAAAGTTGACAAGACATCATTGGCATCAGGAAAAGCTTGAAAAGATTCTTAGGGTCTTGGAAAATGATGGATTGGAAGCTGATCAAGTTAACAGCCTTCAAGAGGATATAAGGTATTACGTTGAATCAAACGAAGAAGCTGATTTTGCCGAAGATGATGGTATCTATGATGAATTAGAATTGGAAGATTTTGATGATACTTTTGGAAACTTGGGGGAAGGTCCTTCTGACTCTGACCCAGAACAGACACCAACTTCAAGTGCTTCTTCGGTGGCACCTGTTGCTCAAATCGTCATTACTGGAAATAGTACTCCTAGAAAATCAGGGATGAGAACCACTCCTATGACAGTTGCACCAGTAGCCATAACCAACAACACGGCTCCAACTAAAGGTTCTACAACTGGATTATCGTCCTCAAGTGCCTTCATGACTAACCTCAAACCATCAATACCACCAAAATCTGACCTGAAATTCTCAACCATTGCTAGCAGTTCCACTGTACAAGCCCCTCCTGTTGCATCGAATACCTCTACCCAGAAGAGTAAACCATCTGTTGTTTCATCTACAACAACAACTTTACCAGTTCCATCTCAACTAGGAGTTGCTCATAATCGTGTCAATCAAACTATATCTACAGCAGTTGACTCATCTGAAATATCCAAGGTGGTCTCTTCATCGGGATCAAACGATCAAATCGGTGGTCAAATTGGCAATGTTTATGAGGATTTAGTTCCAAACTATGAAAAAGTGAAACAGTTCATCTCATCTCCAAGAGCATTCTCTGATATTGCTAAATATCTTGAGACATCCCTTCTTAACTGCCCAGACTCTTTGGATTCTGACAAACCATCAAGATATGAAGCAGCAACCCCACATCTAACACCATTGACATATCCACAGGAACCATTAACAGATCTCTATTACTCGAATATTGTTGGTAAGTTAGATGAATCGACCTTGTTCTATAACTTTTATTATGAGCAAGGTAACTACATCCAATTACTGAGTGCTAATGCACTAGTTAATAAGGGTTGGAAGTTTGATGGTGTTTCTCAGAAATGGTACAAAGAGTATGAAGAGATCAAAGCACCAGATGGGAACTCCAACTCTTTAGAAAAGACAACCACATGGAAATATTTCGATAATGAGGATGTTTGGATATCAAGAAGAAAAGATGACTTTGATATAAACAAGGTGAACTTTGAGACTAAATTCTGTTGAGGAATTGTCCAATTATCTATGTGTTAAAAGAAGTATGGCTGACGTTTATTTAAGTGTTTGAATTTTGACAATTATACGTACTTGACTGTAGTGTTACCGTTTCTCGTAAGATTGAAAACATGAAGTCGTTAACTTAATACATTAAGGTGGAAGCTCCTTTGATTTTGCGAAGAATATTGAAAAATAAAAGGAAAAGTAAAAGTAATTCTTCCAAATTCAATCTATCTAATTGGTTGTAAAGAACTCCAAAACAAATGAACTCAACTGAGTATGACTAAGCTGTACACGTGATCCGATGATCACGTGATATAAGTTGGAGAAAACTACAACACGTTACATAGATATACGTTTCGGTCATATAATTGCCTAATAGGGCTTTCTACAGTTATCCTAATTCGGTCGTCTTTACTTCCGCATTAGTATGTTTTTGATTTTTGCGGGAGATTCGATAAATATCAATAGACATGCTTATATGATCAATTAAAGATTCGAGTTCAAATACATATATTATAGATAAGATAATTCAAGTCCAGCACATTCATACAATAAATCGTAGAGTTTGTTTTTAATTTTTTGTGATTAAACTAATATTTGTGTTAAACAGACGTGTACGTCTAGGATTGGATATCTTGTTGCGGTAGAAAAATTCAGGCCGAGTCTCGAAGCTGAAATTCATGTCCATTTCGGGACCAATGACTGACCAGAACGGAAATTGTGTAGTTCAGACTCCACGGATAAATGTGCCGCTCTGTGAAAATCTTCTCACCAAATTTGAAGCAGAAAAAGAGAAATAACGTCGTCAGTGTAGAAGGTCGTGCAGGGTATGTACGTAACGCTCGTATGCAGCAGGCTTCTCAACTATGATTAAAAAATCTGACTTTCTGGTTGGCATTCCTATCAACGAACACCTCCCCTAAGATGTCTTAAACAAGTACAAGCGATTTTGGAGCTATTATATCATCATGAAGACCTCATCAATTGTTTCTATTATTGCTATCTCTGCTTCTGCTCTTGCCCAAGAGTCTGTCACTACAACTGACACTCACGTATATGGTAGATTTGATAAGACCTCTGCCGAAGTGACTCCAAAAAACACTGATTCCACTCACGAGTATGGTAGATTCGACAAGACCTCAGCTGCTACCACTTCTTCTAACTCTGACTCTACTCATAAGTACGGTAGATTCGACAAGACTTCAGCTGCCACAACCACCACTACATTATCCAACACTCATAAGTACGGTAGATTCGACAAGACCTCTGCTGCTACCACTTCTTCCAACTCTGACTCTACTCATAAGTACGGTAGATTTGACAAGACCTCAGCTGCTACCACTTCTTCCAACTCTGACTCTACCCATGTCTATGGTAGATTCGATAAGACCGACGATAACACTGATGTTAAAAAGGCTGCTAACGGGGCTGCCGTTTTCAACGTCGGTCTAGGTGGTGCTTTCGCTGCCGGTATTGCCTTAATCTTGTAGGTGTGACATACTTTAAGTTTTTCATTTCTCTATTTCTTTCTTATATTTATTCGTATAATTTGATCTCTAAAATAATTTAATCTCAGCTAAAAATTACAGTCAATCCTTGTTGAAGTGCAGAATATATATAATGTATTATATTCTATTCCTTTGTTTTTATTCTCGAGAACAGATCTTCAGTGTCATTGGCTTTAGGATTAATTCTAGAGAAGAGATCGTTTTCAGAAAGTATCATATGACTTTCTTTCATACTGACACCCCTCGAAGATTGGGGTTTATCTCTACTCCCACGCTCCTTTAATAGCGATGGGAATAAGTCGTCGGCTTCGGTGACTGTTCTCTTTCTTCTCTGTTCTCTTTCTCTAAATTCTGAATTCAAACCTTTGTTTTTGTAATTTACACTATCTTTCCTGTAATTTGACTGCTCTTCTGGGTTCATCAAATAATATCTGGAGTAAACAGCAGCATTCTTTAACTTTTTGTCAGAAGTGTTGGCGATTCTGATAACAAAGTCAATCTCAGGCTTTGAAATGTCGAATACTTGTGCACCCCTTTCGACAGTGGAGTCCAAAGACTTATCCTCAACGGCGCTTGTCAGGTCAAGAAGTGATTGTGATGCATCTTTTGGATCTTCAAACACGATGTTAAGACTGGAGTCATTGATCCATTCAATTTTAAATTCCTTGTCTGATGTGTATCTTTGGATGTATTCTTTGATGGCATGTGTAGATAGGTTGTCAACACCTTTTAGGTGGATTGTATCATATCTCTTTTCATAAGATTCTGTATCTTCACTGATTTTTTCGTAATCTGGCATTTTCAAGAGTAGGATTTTTATGGTTAATTATAAAGATTGCTCTAAAAGGAGTTAGTGGGTCGAGGTGTGTATTTATTGTACTGGTTGTAATTTCTGACTGTCAGTTGTCATCGGACACCATCAAACTCAGAACAACCCAATATAGTTTTTAAGCTACCACAATTTTTGGAATCCCTAATGAGAAAAAAGTTGTCTTTGGACTAGAATATCTAAAACAAAACACAATCAAGAATATATATTTTACTGGATTGTGGATACATGTGCTCACAGCTTATCTTTGAGATTCCTAACTATTATATATTTACTGTTTTTCAGTAATCGTTATGATTTTACAAGTATTGAATCTTTATGCCACTTTCTAGATTATAATTTTATAGAGATCATTCAACATATTAAATAGCACACAACATTGGGTCTCGACTCACTAGTAGACTGTAGTATTTTTATATTCCTACTAAGTTTTAACTCGCGTAATTCGGATAAAGTTTGTGGGTTCAATACAAATCATTTCTCCAAGGCAAAACTCCAGAGATTTCAAATATCAGGGTTTCTTTGCATTTCATTTTTTCGAGCACTCTTGAGCCTGGGATAATAAAATTCTCTAGATAAGATAGATAAAGGTGGGTCTATTGAGCTGCGATCAGTATAAAAGGAATAAACCTCGACAAACAATCACTATATACAGGTTCTAGGGGGTGGAGGATTCCTTATTCATCATAATCATTAACTGGAGGTTTTGTGTGTTCACTCCTCATATAGAGATCGATTGCCGTACTGAAAGCGGCAAACCCAGCACAACCAACAGCTGCTGCTTGTGGACCAGCTTTATAGGCAAGGCCACCACCAGTTATACAACCAGCGGCGACACCGTTATAAATATCATTCTTGGCTCTCAGTGACTCGACACCACACTCAACACCTGCGTAGATCATACCAATGTATCCGAAGTTCTTTGCACTTGACCATGATCTTTTACCCATATCTGTGAATTGAATCTTCATCTGTTGTTTCAATGGCAAATCGGAAATTGGATTGGAAGGAGCTCCTGGAAGACCACCACCCATAGGAGTATCGTAAGACATACTGGCCATAAACAAACCAAAAACACCACCAAGTGCAAACCCTGTGACACCAGAAATAGCAGACTTCCCAGGACATGAGACCATGAAGTCGATCATCTGTTTGGCACCTTCTTCGGCCTGTTCTTCTTGGGTCATTTCAGCATATGGCTTCTTTGGAGAACCAGCCCCGGCATATTCTAGACCAAATCCTTGATACACCATAATGATATGTAGGTCTTTTATAGAGCTGAATAAAGCAGAAGAGTTTCAAGGTAAGATATCAACCAGGGTTTAACATATACAGATAGAAATATAGGACCTTTCTCAAGAAAAAAATGGGTCTGACATCGCGGCAAATATATGATATATACCACGTGATATACTAAAAAGTGTGAGATTCGGATCAAGGCTAATTAATAATTAGGATTAATTGAGTATATTTTTTACTCTAAATAAAAACAAAATCATTTCATTGATGAAACGTTTTATAAACCAAATAGATAGTTATGTTCAAGATAAATCAAACTTATACTTCAATTCTGGGTCAAACGATCCACGTGATATTACGACAAAGCTGTTGCCGCTTCACCATTTCGCGTCAAAGTGACTGTGATTTAGAAATATTACAGTATCAATTGATGAGCTTCCATATTACATAAACCAGAAACCATTTTCTTTATATAAAGAGTTGGATCTTTATAGAGCTGGTTTATATCACAAAGGTTCGCCATAATAAGAGACCAATAATTATTCAATCCATAGACTTCAAATGTGCAGGTTCCTAATTTTCAAGGGTAAGTCACATTGACTTTAATCAGTTCGCCTTTCCTTAAGCTAACAAATTCATCCCCAACAGGAAAAGATCCAATACTTCTCTCACATCTTCTAACAAGACCAGCACACTCCATCATCAACCAATCATTTGACAGTAGGCTAAGACTTGATAGAAGACGTCCTATTAACGGTGATGGATTTGGGGTTGGGTATTACTCCTTGGATCCTGACCTTGAAGAGGCTGGACCATGCCTATTCAGAGCTATCACTCCAGCTTGGAACAATATGAACTTAGAAACTTTGGCTGAGAAAACAAAATCAAATCTGGTCTTTGCCCACGTTAGAGCATCCACATATGGTGTTTTATCTGAAACAAACTGTCATCCCTTTACATTCAAGAATCTCATGTTCATGCATAATGGTGGTATCTCCAACTTCAACCAGGTAAAAAGAAGGCTAATCAATCACATTAAGGATGAATACTTCCTTTTTATTCAAGGATCTACAGATAGTGAATGTTGTTTCGCTCTGTTTCTTGATACATTGGATAAACTAGGATGTGATCCGAACGCAAATACCAAAATTGATCCAAAAATTCTTCGTCAAGCCTTGTTGAAAACCATAAAATACATCAAAGATTGGACTAAGGGGACCAGCGACCCATCTCTCTTGAACTTTGCAGTTACAGACGGTAGCTCAGTCGTGGTTTCTAGATACATAACATCGAAAACCGAAGAGGCGGCTTCGTTACATTTCAGCTGTGGCAGTAGTTTTGTTGAATATGAACCAAACCAATATCGAATGGAGAGACTCGACAGAGGACAGAACGTTATAATGGTTGCCTCTGAACCTTTAACATTTGAAAGAGGTGACTGGATTGCAGTTCCAACAAACTCTGTTTTAACAATAAAGAATCAAACAGTCTTGCTTCATCCCATAATTGATGAATACTTCCAAGAAGATCCTTTGTATTCCAGATCCTCCACTTTTGCTGAAAGCAAGGGTCTTATGGGGAGTGTTCCACTTGCTGAGGCCCCTGATGTTGATGTTCCTCCTTTAGAAAGAGAAGGTCGGTCAAGATCGGGAGCTCTTGTATTTTAGTGATATTATATAAATGTATATATTATTTTACATGACCCTGTATGAGCCTCATTAAGTTTTAAGTCCTGCAACTTTGAGGTATTTGGAATACAAATTTTTGAACCCTAGGTGAAAAAAGTTCAAAAATTGGGAAGTCAAACACTTAGTATTTCAATCACCAAGAAGAGTTTATATTGCCTCCTGGGAAACTTCTTTGTATAAATTAATAACCAACGATTTATAACAAGGCTCAAGGCCAACATCATTGTTCACAAATTAAATTATATTAATTATAACCTTCAGGTAGTCAAGATACATAAAATGTGTATTAAGTGATGAATCGTAAACAGTAATACCAAAAAAAGAACAAGGTATAGTGTGTAGAGATAAGACAGTGGAAGAAGATGATTCCAGGTAACACTGAGCTTCAAGGAGATCATCAATAAGGGAGTATAACTCATGAGCTTTGCATGTACACACCAAATTGGACCACAAGTAGAAAGCAGGCTTTCAACAGTTTTGGACAAACCTTGATCGATTAGATAATTCTGGAACACAACTTTTGGCTCTTTGAAATACGTCTGCATGTTCGAATTGCTAATTGGTTAAGTAATTGGTTTGAAACCGCAATTTTGTATAGTGAATTGACAAAATCGGTTTTTGAAGATATAAACACCAGACTCCGAAAATAATCTTAAACTTCAAGTAATTTAAAGAGATCTATCTGGGCAAAATTTTTGGCCATTTTGGACCAAATCTCTTCCGCACAATAAACTCCTAAAAGATGCTTAACTCGATGATGTCCTCATGGTATCTGGACTTTAGTCTCACACATGAGTTGCAGGACAATGTGTGCCTTAAGCTTCTAATTTGAGGATAAGCTAGTTTTCGTACCAAAATGATACAAATTTATAATATTTTTTCAGTTGATTGTTTGTTTGATTTGATGATTTATTTAATTTATTTGGCTAATTTTTTTTAGTATATATATAGAATTTTTTTAATTACGCTAAAAATTAATTATAATTAATATTAATTTAATTAGTATATTTTTGGATATATAATTTAAATTAATTATATATAATTATATATATATATATTTCAAAGGTATATAAGATAAATATATATATAATATGGTTAGACAACAGACTAAAATGTATTTTCTAATTTCGACTTGCTGTACAAATAATGTATAACGTATGTGAGATGGTGTATCTTGATAATAGAGCTTTAAGCCCAATTTATACTCGTTCACTCAGACATTCCTAACGCCTCCAGAATAGAGTAGTAATGTCATCACGTGATACGATATAGGGCTATGCTCAATAACAAATATATATGTAAGCATGTAAAAATTTAAAATTGTATACTTTTTCATAAACTATAATCAGCGTTTAAAAACTGATTAAATTAGCCCTCATAATGGGTATACTTATATTTTATAAGGAGATCATAGATTTTAAGATCACTCCTTGATGTTCAGTAGAGTGAAGCCGTGTTTTTTGTTTATTTCTAACTGTAAATGAGTTATTAATTGTGATTCCTGGTTCACCACAAGTAAATTTGTGATAAATTTATGTTAGCAGATAAAATAAGGTAACTCTGGGCTGTGGTTACCATATTGCCTTTGAGTTCCAGTCATATATAAGTTAAAACCCCTTTAAGACTGCCCGTGTGTTACAGTTGTGTTCCAGTTTCAGCTTGGAGCAAAAATCTGTAGAATTTGAATTTAGAACACCTTCAGTTAATAATAATAATACTACACTAGCTAGCTGTCTTTCCCAAAGTCAATTAGTGTGGTGTTTAGTTCGGGCGACGAGAAGGGCAGATTTTCCAATATCCAAATTTTTCAGCTGCTGGAGGATGTAATGTACTATCATGCAAAAGAAGTCTATAATAGGAAAGATGCCTTAGTTGAACTTAAAG
>JAKUBK010000013.1:0-101824 GCA_030566875.1 Waltiozyma chaumierensis | reverse complement strand
GATTAGTATTACAATATGTTTGAAACTATCAAGAACTACTTATACAATATACTAGCAGTAGCTGAGTATGTTCATTCCAACGATACCAACTCAACCAATACGTCCAATTCCGAACAGGTTGTTTGTAGCAGGGTAACTGTGACCAGAATAGTGGTTGACCTTGGCCATGAGATTGCGGTAATCTGAGATTTGTAATCCTTCAACATAGTGTATCTGAGATACTTTTCTTGGTATGTACCTACATTTATAGCCTACACCTTAAAGTATCTTTCTAGTAACATTTAATTGAACTTAATATCTCTATTTACAAGCTATCTAATTGGTTGTATGTAACTTCCAAACAAAACTTTGTGTGTTAATAATTTATATAAGTTCATTCAGAAACCTACTCAACGAAGAATGACTAAGCAGTACACGTGATCATAAGGTAATTTACCCCCAAACACAACACAAGCGATAAGGTTAATGGAAATAAGAAACCGAGCAAACAATTATATATATTCCTGCAGTGTATATCAAAAAACCTATAAATATCCCAGAAAGGCAATTTTCAAAATTATTTTGATAAATAACTCTTCTCCAAACCTGATTTAATTACTACCTATGTTTCCTTGATTATTCTATCTCAACTTTTCATTCTTTCCAACAAAATTCATTAAATAACGTTACAAGACTTGCTACAAGACAGAATCGGCAATCATGGTCCTCTTTTACTACAAGATTTAAACTGAGGTTTCGCCATTAAGTTATATACTGAAGAAGGTAACTTAGATTGGGTTTACAACAACACTTCTTCCTAAGAGACTCAATCAAGTTCCCACATTTCATCCACACTCAAAAGAGAAACCCGCAAACACATTTAAAGGATCCAAACATGTTTTGGGATTACATTCTTCAAAACCAAGAAGCCATCCATCAATTCAAGCCACTTACAGACATATGAACTGTTATTCTGGTCACACCTACAAGTGGTCCAACGATAAGGGTGAATGGCACTACGTCCAAGTCCACTTAATCACTGACCAAGGTATTAAGACCTTGAACAACGAAGAAGCCACAAAGTTATCTGGGGAAAATCCAGATCACGCCCAAGAAGATCTATTCAATGCTATTGCCAATGGC
This sequence comes from Waltiozyma chaumierensis, assembly GCA_030566875.1. Classification (NCBI taxonomy): domain Eukaryota; kingdom Fungi; phylum Ascomycota; class Saccharomycetes; order Phaffomycetales; family Wickerhamomycetaceae; genus Waltiozyma; species Waltiozyma chaumierensis. Next base: position 100,702 of record JAKUBK010000013.1, on the reverse strand, counting down.
GACTTGTTACATCCAAACTATGACCGAACAACAAGCTAAGGAATTTCCATTCTCCGTGTTCGATTTAACCAAGGTTTGGCCACACAAGGACTTCCCATTACGTCGTTTTGGTAAGTTAACTTTGAATGAAAACGCACAAAACTACTTTGCTGAAATTGAGCAAGCTGTCTTCTCTCCATCGCACACTGTTCCATACCAAGAAGCCTCTGCTGACCCAGTCTTACAATCCAGACTATTCTCTTACCCAGCTACTCAACGTCACAGATTAGGCACTAACTATGCACAAATCCCAGTCAATTGTCCATTTGCTAAAACCTTTAACCCCGAATCATCAGAGATGGTGCAATGACTGTCAATGGTAACTACGGATCCGCTCCAAACTACCTTTCTGCCCTTGAAAACCCAGTCGAATACAAGGAATCAAAGGGTGTCAACTACCAAGCTAACCAAGAAGTGTACCATGGCACTGCCCAACCATTCCATTGGAAGGTTGAAGGTGACATTGACTACGTCCAAGCTCGTAAATTATACCAGGTTCTAGGCCATCAACCAGGCCAGCAGAAGGCCTTAGCCCATAACATTGCCGTCCATGCTTCTGGTGCCATTCCACAACTTCAAGAAGGTGTATTAGGTTTATTTGCTATGGTTTCTCAACAATTGAGTGATGATATCAGACCTGAATTCTTAAGAATCAATCCAAAGCAATCTCAATGTCCTTACAACCACTAAAACATTTATAAAGAACTCACTATTATATAATATTATTATATCCGCTTTTATCAGTGTACCTAGGAGAGGGTAGTTCTTGTAACACACACGTGATTATTTATAGTTTTGTTTTACGTTAAAGTTTTTAATTAATTAGTTCGTCTATATTACGTTTGAAGAGAAAGTTAAAGCTACCACCTGCTAGTGTCCTCTAAGTCATGTGGTAGTATCTCATTGCCTGGTGGAGGATCAACCATGTACTTCTTCATGAATACTAGATTCAGAACCCACTATTCATATGCTAACACATGTTCATTGACAACAGCTTACTTGGGGAAAGGATTAAGAAATAATACAGATAAAAAGAGTAATAGACTAGTGATAATAATTTTATGAATTAGAGCCCTTGGTTCTAGTGAACTTGATCACACTAAGAGCAAGTCTTAATGAGTTCAAATTATCATATAATAGAAAAAATAAAAATAATGGTATAGAAAATTGATATAATAAAATGGAATAGTTCAAAACTTTAATCGGATCTTGTTCCTTTAGAACTTTCAAAAGAACCAGTTTACAGAATTTCCTCTTTGTCAGTTTTGAAATCTTATCATCATCATTATTGGACATTTTATTATTATTATTAGAAGTAGAAGGAGAAAGAGAATCATGCGACGTCAATGATGATGATAAGGGCGAGGCATCTGGGATTTAGATACCATCTAATTGGGCGGCAATTTCGTCTAATTCGGCCTTGACGGTGAGGTACTTTTCGTTTAGTTCTTCGTACTTCTTTTCCCAGTCTTCACGTTCAGATTCTAAAGAGGCAACCTTTCTTTGTAATTGTTCAGCCTTCAAGTCAGATTCACGTAACTTTTCAGTGGTTTCCTTCAAGTTCTTATCAGAAGATTCTAATTCTTCTTCTAATTGTTGGTTCTTCTTGGTGAAGTTGTCATTGTGGGACTTCAAAGAAGAAGATTCTTCAGCAGCAGACTTGTGTTCAGAAACTTGAGATTCTAACTTGTCAACAACTTCTTCTAAGGTAGCATTCTTTCTAGTTAAAGCTTGGATCTGGTTTTCACCTTCTAACTTTTCTTGCTCTAATTGTTTGACTTGGGCTTGGAATTCATCAGCCTTTTCTTGCCACTTTTCAGCATCTAACTTTAAGTTTGATAATTTCTAGGAAAACAAAACCTGTTAGTAATATGATCGTAAAAGATTGTTTGTTTGATAGAATGAATAACGTTTAAACCAATTGAGTACGGTGGCGATTTTATAATATAGTTGTCAAACGGAATGCTCAAAAAACAGAGGAATGTTGATCTGACACCGATACAGTTGATTTTCACAGATCCATTATTTGATTGAGTATCTCAAAGCACATACTTCCTTTAACTTGTCCATTTTGAAGAGATTTGATATGATTCTGTTGCAATTGTCAGCTATAGATCAATGTTTTGAGAGAATTGGTGGTTGATTCAAGTGCGGATTTTTGCTTCATTTTTCTGAAATCAGTTTAATTTGCCAACACAACAACTGTGTCCATCCTATGCTGCACGATCGCGTCGAGTAACATTGACGCTGCTGACCTCTCCCTAAACTATAGAGCTCTACCCCCAAACACAAATCTTTCGAATCATGATCAACAGGGGCAAACCTAGCAGATCTGGGGAGTTGGTTTCTTCCATGGGTTTAATTTCATGTTGAGATCCATAAATTCTTAAGTTCAGTCTATTATATTTTAGCTTCTCAACAAAACTCTGTGTTAGATCTAGGAACGTGGAAGTCTACGCTTACAAAATCCAAAGTCTGGTTTCTGGTTTAGCCAGTTTGTTTACATTTGTCCAGATCAGGAAATCCCTAATAAATCTGTACCTTTTTTTTGGACCTTGGTCCAGTCCCAGTCCCAGACCCAAGGTTTTACCTAGCTGGGGACTGGGGGGTACCATGAACAAGCTGGTACACTTCTTATTAAATATTACTGCAACAAGCACCAGCAGAATACTACTGAACGGGTTCAGATCTTTAGGATCTAATTTAACTCCATCAAATCTTTTCATTCGCATCTTTCAACCAAACATTTTTGATTGTATATCCAAGACCAACGTATAGAAGTTTCAGAGTAATATATTCTACTGTACCTGTTCTCGTTTTTCCCCCCGTGGTACTTGATAAAATGTCCAGAACTACTTCAGATCATGCCGGTTTGGAGGCTAAACCCAGACATCTAAGAAACAAAGTCTTTATCACAACGATCCATGACAATACTTTATCATCAGACCGTCGACTTACACCTTCACCACCAAAAAGTAATACATCACCAGTGTCCCAGAAGGCAAGAACCCCCAGTACGACAAAGCCAAAGATGGAGGAAGGATCCAGGGAGATATCAGATCACTTATTGAATGCTTTGGATATCAACAAGGAAACAGATATCAAGGAGACCCCTAGGGACAAAGCAGTAAGACACTCCAAGGGGAATAGTCTGCTGAGCAAGCATCTGACGATATTATCTTCAGTTAATCAACCGTCACCAGTGAACCCCCCATCGTTTGAAACGTCCAAGTCCAAAGGAAGTGGAAATACAGTCATAAGGCGTCATCCATCAAAATCATCCTTATCTTCACGCAATGGGTCGATACAGAGACAACGAAGAAATAAGTTATCAGCAAGAGACCAGATAAAGAACCGATTATTCCCATTCAATGCCAAAGAAATCCGTGATCATCACAAAAAGAAAGTAAGGAGGGGAAAGTTTAGGGACAGTTTTCAGATGGATTCATACTTGAACTATGCCAACATCGACGCTGAAATGTCCAGAGAAATCGTCATGAATCAACCAGTGACATTATTTTCAGTCTCTAACAAGGAATTACTCAAGGCAGAGCCGAAACTCAAGGCCATTCTAAAGATGGTCACTGTGGATTCAAAGAGCAATTACATCTTTTACTCCCCAATTCCCACAGGTGGTGATAATTCAGTTATTTCGTTGTTCGAGGATCAATTATTTGGTCTATTCAACGTCTATCCAAATACATCCATATCTCCTGCCATAAGTCATAATAATAAAAATAATCTTGATCAACCTTCCACTCCAAACCGAAACCCTCTACGAAGTATGCATGGGAGTCCTGCAACGACGCAACAAAGTTTCAGCAGAACTATAGCAACAATCCAATCATTACAAAGAACGAACTCGTTGCCATTGAACTTCCACTCTCAACGTCGTGAAAATCTGGAAAAACTATGGGTGTCTTATTATAGAACCATGCTTGCCAATAGAATTCGATTCAGAATATCAAACACTATTCCTTCATTGTACTCCGATGATAATCAAGATGAGATTGAGTCTGTTGATACGGATTTTTTCATTAAGTCAGATGTTAGACAAAGAAAAAGTCTCTTGGATCATCATGAAAACTATAATAAAAAACACAAAGCCAATAACTCTAGTCCAAATAGTTATTCTTCTCCTTTGAAAGTATACTCCGATAGGCAGTATAGAAAGAAGTCCAACGGTTTTCGGTATAATAGCACTATTAGTACTAGGGAGACTTTAGGTCTAGACATGGGAATATCTGTCAGGATATGATCATAGTATAGTATATTTATATTTACTACTAATGAAATCTTAATCTTAATAGTAACACATCTAGTCACGTGGCTGACCTGATTCATTAGCTCTGTCATGAATGAGCGGGTGAGCTGGGATAATGTTTGGATGTTTGATGGCTGATCAACAAGTAATAGAGACCCAAAGAATTCAAACAGATTGTGAATTAGTTTGTAATGACAAAAAAATTCTTAACTTCTTCTTCTTCTTATATTTCCAAACCAAATCCAATATCAAAGAAACCACAAGATGGCAATCCAATCACTCTACATAATAAACAAATCTGGTGGGTTGATCTACCAATCGGATTTCCCCCTTCCCGGTAACTCTACTACTACAGGTTCAACATCTCAACCCCTTAACAGACTCACAGCTAATGATTATCTTGTATTGGCAGGGTCTCTTCATGGTGTGTTTGCCATCACTGCTAGCCTTACACCTACTGCAGTGAAATTGACCAAAACACCATCTTCTTCCACTTCATCTTCTTCATACTCTAATTCTGGATTACGTTGTATTGAAACTCAAGAATTCAATTTATATGTGTATCAAACCATTACAGGAGTCAAATTTCTTCTGATTACTTCTCCCACTGGTGCTGATCTGAATTATGCCACTGATGTTGCTGAAGGGGCTATGAAGGGTTGTTATGAGGTTTATTCCGATTATGTCATGAAGGATCCCTTTTATGAATTGGAAATGCCTATTAGAGGGAAGGGCTTTGAGAGACGTTTATGGGAGTTGATTGTAGGGAAGTGAAAAATCTAGGACTGGAATTACAAATTGTTACTTGTAACATGTAATTTAAATTTTGTGTTTATTGAATATATGAAGACACAAGATATATATGGTAAAACCATTTGTAGGAAAACAAGTTTATTACAAACAGGAAAAAAAAATATTCGATAAAAGAAATGAAAGAAAAAATGCAGAAAATGACGTGATTGACATGATATATCAAGTCATGTTCTTTATAAATATGGGCAGATGAGACAGAGCGTTAGCAGTGGAGCCAGGTTTCAGGGAGTAACTAGCAGTCCGGTCTCCATCTATGATGCTTCGTTTCTCCGTCTCTTGCCTTGTAACAACTGTCCTTGAAACTGGCCATTTGTTGGAATGTCGATGTTATTAGTATGGGCTTGCTGCTGTGTGTGGTTGAAACTGGAGTTTGGGGGCCCAGTGTAAGATGTGTCATTGTTAGTCTTTACTGCCTTGTCGTAGTCAAGCAGTTGGTCAATTAACACGACGTTTTGGTCCGAATCTTCACTTTCAGGCAAGTCTGTTGCAGCTGAAGAATCGTCATCTTCATCTACTTTCTGAGGGGTTAGAATCGTTCTGAGATCATCATGATGTTCAAGATCGACCTCAGTCGGGAACTCGATCTGAAACCTGATCACCAAGTCACCAAACTCGGACTTCTCATTCACATTTTCAGTGACATTGTGATAGTGGGTCAATGATTTCTTAGGCATGCCGTAATTTCTCAGGAACTTCTCAGAGTTTGGTTTCACGACTCCCGGGAATTGGATCTTCAGCCTGTTCCTATTCAAGTGATCGATGTAGATCACCCCACCAACCAGCGAGTCTATCAGGGGGATCTTCACCGTGCAGAACAAGTCGTCGCCCATTCGCGTGAAGAAGTCATGTCTAAGTTCATCGATACAGACCACCACATCGCCCGGAAGCACGTTATGGCCTTGATCTCCTTGTTCCTGGAAGACAATCTCATCCAGGTTCATGGAGCCAGGCTTGATGAACAAGGTGAGGATCTTCTTCTCCTTGATGAACTTCAGCCCTTTGCAATGGCTACAGATCTCGGTCATGATCTCTGCTGTTCCCTTACAGTTCGGACACTGAACCTCGATGATCTGGTTATTTTGACGATGATGGTACTGTCCGTTTCCCAGCACCAATTTGCCATGATCACACTGTTTGCAACTCACCAAAGACCCACCTTTGCCGTTACAATATGGACAGAGGATACGCCTTGAAAGCCCCAGTTTCGTGCTACGCCCATGGTACAACTCTGACAACGAACAGGACAGTTTATGTCTGATGGTTGGCGACTTGTTGATCACCTTGGAGGTCTTTTGATACTCGCCAAAGAACTGTCTGAAGAGATCATTAGCAGCGCCTTGTGGACCGTTATGAGAAGGGTAGATATTTGCTTGGGCCATGAACGGGGAGTTGAAGTTGGACCCTGGCGCCGTGGTGCTGTCATAGTACGTTGTCGTGTTGTCATAGTAGCTGTTATACTTTGGATTGTTGAATCTTTGCCTATGATCATCACTTGGAGCCTGGCCAGGAGAAGAGGAATCTGTGTGGTTTGTTGTGGCGTTCTTGTTGTTGTTGCTATGACCACCACTATTAGCACTCTTAGCCTGGTTGAAATAGAAGAAGGACCCATCAGGGGCCTCTACTGGTACTTCTCCATTAATACCCGCTTCACCATACCTATCATAGATTTCTCTCTGGACAGGATCCACCAGGACTTGATATGCCTTGGTGATCTGCTGGAACCGCGTGGTAGATGCTAAGGAGTGGTTGTTCTTATCTGGATGCCACCTAAGAGCCATGGTTCTATAGTTCTTTCTGATGTCCAGTTCAACAGCATCGGTGGACAGTTCGAGAACATCGTAGTAATCTGATTCGACAACCATCTTGGGTGATGATGGGATGTTGTATTTGTAGTGTGTGGTATGTTAGTATTTGTGTGGATGTCTGTATGTTAGTTCCTTAAAGTGCTTCTGGTACAACTTGTTTTAGATGGAGAAATTGTGTCAAAATTTTGTGGATTTTTTTTTTCTTTCTTTCTTTCTCGGATCAAGTGAGGATTTATGTTATAGTGCTGAATGTATAAGATGAAGCTGCTATTAAGTTCAAACAAGGACCTTACTCTAGCAGCTATATGGTGGCACCAGTGATAGTGACGACTTTTGATAAAACACAGCAAAGTAATTAAAGGCTGGGTTGATGATATTAGCTGTTGTAAAACCGAATGACCAGGTTACAATCACCAGTACTAGTTGCTAAGCTGGAGGAAAGAATTGTAGGCCCTCAATTATGTCTGTTTACTTTTCGAAAATTCGATAAAATTCTATAAATCGTCTATTCGCTTCCAAATTGGCCGTTTGAAGCCCGCGTCCTATGCTATTGGACTAAAGTTTATGCAATGTAATGTAACCTTATGTACGGGGTCGGCCCGTGAATTGGATCACGTGTCTGGCGTTATTTATACATGAAATAAAATAATATTATATACGAAAAAAAAAAGGATCTATTATTCTATTAAACTTATAAATCCTTCTGAGTCAATAAGTTTAAAGAGTCAACGATCTTAAAATTAGCCTTATTGAACTTTTTAACATCGTTCAAACACGTCTTCAACAAACTGATATTCTTAAACTTAGAAATCAAATTCTCAATTTCTAAATCACCACCTTTAACAAAAACCAACCCATTGAAAATCAAACAGATCAAACTCTTCAAGTTCTTACCATAAGCTTCTGCAACTGTATAATCCTTAAGCGTAGCCTGTTTGTATAATTGTGGAAGTTTATCAACAATGAATTCTAATAACACCTTCTGGTTCTCATGGAAATTATAAGTAAGCCCAATCAATCCCAATTCCACCAAATTCATATCAAAATTTTGGAAAACAAATTCAAAAGTACGTTTAATCATCTCTGTGTTTGAACTGTACCCGATAGCTTTAATGGCAGCAGTTTGAACCTCTGCCGATTCACCAGAGATATGAGGTAGAACAGGTGTTGGATTCCCCACTAATTCTAATAATTTCTTCCACTGTTTTAATGGAGCGTTGGAAGAAACAATTTGGAACACTGATGGAAGAATCAAAGTTGGAATTTTGGATGGATAACCTTGATATAATCCTTTGATTATCTTATCGGCGAATGATGCCACTTCGGAATTGTCATGATTGATTGCTAGGAGAATGTTTAAAAGTTCTAATTCAACATCGGATTTATCATCCAATGATTGATTCATAACCTTTTGGAGAATTGGTAATGTTTCAGTTTGAAGGAACTTGTTGAACTTGGTGAACTTCTCTGTCGAAGAGAGCTTTAATAAATTATTGTACGTTTCCAAAGTTGGAATAACACTGTTCAACAATTCGAAATCTTCAGCGTCATTGGTCATGATTAGTTTAGATAATTTGAAAAAGAATTGAAGTTGAACGTCACTGTGGTATAACTCAGAACCAATAAACAAAGACAAATCATTCACCAAAGTCATCTTATCAACTCTTGTTAAGTTGTCATAGTTGGAAATGATTTGGTCAATAATCTTGAGGTCTTGATATTGGACCTTATAAGAACCGATACTTTGAGAGTTGAACTTGACAAAGTTCTTCAATGGGATTTCAAACTGTGGCTGGTCCATGATGACATTGGAGATTTGACCATTAGAGTCCCTAATGAGCAATGGAATATGGAAGTTGGATTGTTGTAAGGAGTTGACCTTGGTCTGAGATAATTTCAAAACATTACCACAAGTTTGAACATGAAGTAATGGAACACCTTTAGAGGATAACCAAGAATTGACAAACTCAACAAATTTCAAATCCGGAATTTCAGAATCAATAAACTTCCATAAATCAGCAGAGTATATACCTTTGAATTCATTCTTTTGTAAGAACTTACTCAACAAAGGAACAAACTTGGTAGATAAGTCGAAATCAAACTTGTCGTTTTCAATTACATTAGCAAACATGTTCAAGAACTGTAACCCCTTTTCATAGCTCTTTCCATCAAAGGCATCATGTGTCTTGCTGTAAGTCTTTTTGACAGCACTTGGATCCACAATACAATGAGAATCATCACCAGAGAACAATTTAGCACACTCGATGATCTGAGACTCCCAAATTTCCTCATCGGTATCATCAAACTTCAACTTGGCCAAGATATAATAAGCAAACCACGTGGCAAAGGATTCATTGAACCATAGGTCATCCCAAGAGTTGAAGCTGACATAGTTCCCAACCCAATGGTGGATCAACTCATGAACAACCAACTGACGGATCTGCTGTAGTTGGAAAGGATTGTTCAATTTCTCAACAAGAACATGGGTTGATTGGATCGTAATAAGACCAAAGTTCTCCATAGCACCGTCAGAAAGGAACGGCAGGGCAACGAAGTCTAGTTTCTGTAATGGGTAAGAGTGGTCTAACTGAGATTCAATGAACGGTAGAGCAGCAGAAGCAACGTCAAAGGCGTAAGCAGCTTGTTGATCCTGTCCGATTGGTGCAAAGAAACGAAGTGGGATTTCCCCCTGTTGTAGTTTGATTTTGGACTCCAAGTATTCGAAATGTCCCAAGGCGAAACCGAAGATAGATGTGGCCATTGGTGGTGTCTTTTGGAAGACCACTGTTAGTTTTGACGATTCTTCGTTGGTGTTGATGGTTTGAGATTCGATTGGAGTGGCGGACATCACCTTGAAACCAATGTCGGAACAGGTCAAGGATAGCTTGTATTGAGCCTTGACCGATGGGTCGTCGATGCATGGATAGATGCATCTGGCAAAGGCCATCTGAGTGTGTGTGGCCAAGATGTAGTTGGAGGAAGTGTTGGTCTTATCATCCAGGTAGTTGGTCTTGAAGAGACCCTTGGTGAAGTCGTTAAAAGTCTTGATTTGGTTGATCTTACCAATGTATTTGACCTGGATTGTCAACTTGTCCTCTTTGTAAAGGGAAGCAGTTCCGGCAGCTTCCAAAGTGATGGTCTCATCCTCACGGTTGCGAAGAACCTTGGTCTGGACATCATTGACAGTAGCACCGAGGATGACCAGCTCCGAAGAGTTCAAAGAAAACAAGAAGTTCTGAGCATCCGGGACATTATTGGTGTTCTTGACCAACTCAATCGTGACTGTACCATTGAAGTTATGCGTTGTATGGTCGATGGATAGATCCAGATCATAGTTGACCGGAGTATGCGTGTTGTATTCGATCGACATTGGGAGATTATAATGGGGGGTTTCAGTTGGCAACAGAAGGAAAATTAGAAGCAATGAACACACTAGTCCCCAAATGAATATTAATCACCGTGGAGTAGTTAATCCAATGAACAAAATTGATCACTCGGTTCTAAGAACACATCTGTGTCATCATCGGCTGAAAGTTTCGTTTCGTCGATATTCAACGAGGAGTTACCCGGCCCGGTGGATCCAAATTATCCCATTCCATACGTCTCTTTAAGACTGAGAGGGTCCACACACCAGCTCTTATGATCAGAACATCATCTTGATCTTAGTGGTATGTATACAGTCGAAATTATCACTGGGCAGCTGAAATAGGCACCGGTTTGGGGAGTAAGAATGCATCTTTAACAGTGTCAAGGAACTGAGATTTTAAAGAAGAAAGCTAGCAATCCAGTGTCATTTGATAAAAGTTTAGCCCGATCTCAGTTTACAATTAGCACCATACTCCTTGCAAATTTCAATTCCCACCACGAGTACAATTAAGAAAGAAGAAGAAGTCAAGATCATACTATAATATTGAATCCAAGTCCCCCATAATTAGGAACAGCGCGTTGCCCTATTTTTCTTCCTGCAGGTGCCCTAAACTTTCCCATCTTGCGCGAACTTCCCTCGCGCCTTTGTTCTTAGCTGTATAAAAGAAAAAATGAAAAATCAACTGTAAACAACAACCACCCACACTTTCTATACTTATATATCTCCAAGCAATGAATTAGCAATAAGTATGTTCCAACATTATTAAAAAAAAACATTCAAACCACATCTTCTAAATGACGAGACAAACGCTGTGCACCAGTCTGATTCTGGCGGGACTTTAGTCGGTCCCGGTACTCCCAGTTCCATGAAGCATTAAGTATACCCAAATTTCTGACTCATTTTCCAAAATCTTTTTGTTTTAACCATTGATTTTTCGGTTTATGAATTCAGATGTGAAGTTTTAATGTATTGTATTACCTAAGTGATTCAATTTACTAACCTATCAATATATCAGATGTATTTAAATATAGTTTCCTAATAAAAAATACTATTTCATCAAATTTTAACTTCAACTTGTAGCGTTTTTATTCAATTAAATTTTCAGTAGGAGATACTATTATCCAGTAGTTTTTTAAGTATGGCCACATGTCAAGAAAAGTCACGTGTTTTAGTCACGTGGACAGTACTCTGGATCTGCAGATTGCGTCACTGTAAGAAGTCAAATCAAGCTCATCAGTTACCCGGAATTGATAAGGCCAATTTCTTTCTTTTTTTTTTAGGTCGCGGAAATATTTTTTTTTTTCTCCTTCTTATTTTTTTTTTATGTAGGCATATAAAACAAAACTACAATCCGCTATTTGTATAGGGAGGAAAAAAACAGGTATCTCTCCTTATTTCTGTTCTTTAACGAAGTTACAACTCCGCTCATTTAATTAGTCAATTAGCAGAAGAAAAGATGTCTTACAATCAAGGTGGTTACGATAGAAACCAAGGTTACAACTCCGGTTTCCAACACAGAGGTGGTGATTACCGCGGCGAAAGAAACAACGACAGAAACGGTGGCTACCAGGGTGGTGACAGAGGTTACGGTGGCGGTCGTGGTGGCTACGGTGGTGGCCGTGGTGGTAGAGGTGGCTTTGGTGGTGACAGAGGCTTTGATGGCAACGGTGGTTTCGGTGGTGACAGAATGGGTAACTTGGGTGACAACTTACACAAGCAAGACTTTGACCTTGCCACTTTACCAAGATTCGAAAAGGATTTCTACGCCGAACACCCAGACGTTGCTGCTAGATCTGAACAAGAAATTGCCGATTTCAGAAACAAGAACGAAATGGTTGTTGAAGGTTCCAACATTCCAAGACCAATTCAAACTTTCGATGAAGCTGGTTTCCCACCATATGTTTTGGAAGAAGTCAAGGCCCAAGGTTTCCCATCCCCAACCTCTATTCAATGTCAAGGTTGGCCTATGGCTTTGAGTGGTCGTGATATGATTGGTATTGCTTCCACTGGTTCCGGTAAGACCTTATCTTACTGTTTACCAGGTATTGTCCACATCAATGCCCAACCAGCTTTACAAAGAGGTGATGGTCCAATTGTCTTGGTTTTGGCCCCAACCAGAGAATTAGCCGTTCAAATTCAAACTGAATGTTCTAAGTTTGGTGCTTCCTCCCAAATCAGAAACACCTGTGTCTACGGTGGTGTTCCAAAGTACCAACAAACCAGAGACTTGGCCAGAGGTTCTGAAATCTGTATTGCCACTCCAGGTAGATTGATTGATATGTTGGAAGCCGGTAAGACCAACTTGAGAAGAGTCACCTACTTGGTCTTGGATGAAGCTGACAGAATGTTGGATATGGGTTTCGAACCTCAAATCAGAAAGATCTTGGACCAAATTAGACCAGACCGTCAAACTTTAATGTGGTCTGCTACCTGGCCAAAGGAAGTCCAAAGATTAGCCCACGATTTCTTGAACGACTACATTCAAGTCACTGTTGGTTCTTTGGAATTAGCCGCTTCTCACAACATTACTCAAATCGTCGAAGTTGTGTCCGAATACGACAAGAGAGACAGATTAGCTAAGCAATTAGCTGTTGCCATGGAAGAAAGCAACGACACTAAGTGTATTATTTTTGCTTCCACCAAGAGAACTTGTGACGATATCACCGAATACTTGAGAAACGAAGGCTGGCCAGCCCTCGCCATTCATGGTGACAAACAACAAGCTGAAAGAGATTGGGTTTTGAACGAATTCAGAACTGGTAAATCCCCAATCATGGTTGCCACCGATGTTGCCGCCAGAGGTATTGGTATGTATTTTTGTGCTTTTCACTCTTTTTTTTTCTTACTAACTTGATTTTACTTGCAGGTCTTTGATTGGAGAATATACCCACTCAATTGAACGATTACGATATAGAGATGAATGATTCGTCCGACAGGTTTACTGGCTTTTGAATTGAAGGCCTTTTTACTGTGCTGGCTTATACGTTGACTTGATAAAATGAGTATAGCCAGGGCACTTGTTAGATGTGAGAGAAGCGTGGAAGGGGCTGTTGTTTTTAATGTGGGGCAGTGCTTGCAATTTGCCCCTGAAAGATTATTCTAGAATGAAATACCATCACACCAACCCCCTTCATATCCGTCTTTCTGTCTGACCTTATTCCTGTTTCTTTTGAATTTTTTGTTTTTACAATACAGAGCAATGAAATTTCCAACCCTTATCCTTCTGATTTCAAGTGAAGAGCGATTTGGGTTTTACATTTTGTTCAATGACATGGCGCAGAGATGTGCTTGTCTGTTCTATCCAGATCTTACCGTGGCTTACTTGCTCGGCGACTTTCTGTGAGAATTTGCTCTTTATTGTTTAGCTTCATCTATATATCCTCATCAGTTCTAATACGACGGTGTCCAAGAATCCTCCGTGGATTCAACTCTATTCTAGCTTCTCTACGTTTCCAAGTAGTTTGCGTATCAAAGACTGAGGTGTGATCATTTTAACAATATTATTATTGAAAAGAAAGAAAAGAAAAAATCTTGAATTATTTGTTTGATCTTAGTACTAACAACAATTCCAACAGATGTCAAGGGTATTACTTACGTCTTCAACTTCGATATGCCAGGTAACATTGAAGATTACGTCCATCGTATTGGTCGTACTGGTCGTGCCGGTACCAAGGGTACTTCCATTTCTTTCTTCACTGAAGCCAACTCCAAGTTAGGTTCTCAATTGATCAAGATTTTGAGAGAAGCCAACCAAACCATTCCAGCTGAATTACAAAGATACGACCGTTCTGGTTTCCAAGGTGGTCACCCAAGATACGGTGGTGGTCGTGGTGGTTTCAGAGGTGGTCGTGGTGGCCGTGGTGGTTTCAGAGGTGGTTTCAGAGGTGGCCGTGGTGGTTTCAACAGATACTAAATTATGTCTCCACTTCTTCCCCTGGTTAACCAACTTTTATAGATCTCTCTTTTTTTTTGCATTATTACTGATAGAGACACTTGCTGTCCATTAATTAACTTTCTCCTTCATCGGTTTGCTTTATAACAACTCATTATAATAATAACAACAACATTTTCTGGTTTAACACCTTGTGTTTTCAGCATAAACATGATTTCAGTAAAACATATATGATAAGGCCAAGGACTCACCAAAACAAATTTAAAAAAAGATATACCGTACATAAATCATTCAAATTTCTATAAATAAACAACTGCATATATACGCTCAGTTCAACAACAATTCCCAAAGACCATCCAGGTCTGTAAAGTCGTGCCAAACCACAGTACATAGAACATAGTCTTCAATAATGCTATTGATCAAAGCTCTAGATTGACTCTCGGCACTGTAAAGCTTCCCCCATTCTTTCCAAATAGCAAATGCCTCATCACACCAAGCCTTGAAAGACTCTTCTTCAATGATGGTTGTCTGTAAAACTTCACGATCTGGGAAAACACCCCAAGTCACTGCATTTGAGGATTTGGAATCAAGAGAGGAGTCGAAATTCCCATTGGAATCACCAACGTAATATGACACCTTTTGAGCTTGGGATTCCAACTTTTCTCTTAGAGAGTTCTGGAAGTCAGCCTTAGGAATGAACAGTTCAACAAAGGATTTCTGGAACACATACCCCCCCTTTGGACCCCAGCCGAAGATTTTATCTTGAGAAGAACAACAGTTGACGGCTGGTTGAGAGGCCAATGAGAACCAACCCTTGTTTAAATTCAACTGGATCAAATATTCCTGAATAAAGGCTGTTTCACTTGAAAGGGGCAATTCAGACCATGGAATAGCATCAATAGTAGCCTCCAAATACTTGACAAAGACGTTAGAAATGTCCCCCAGATTTAAAGGAGTGCCCCATAATTCCAAAGCTTTGGTATGTGTCAGTTTCAAAGAAGGCCCATACCCATCAATCTCACCATAAGCTGGGGATCTCGAATCACCAAAACGACCGTTAGGGAAATCATCCCAAGTGGCGTCACGACCTAAGGTCCCTGTACCTGTGGAGATGGCTAGAATTTCTTGCAATTTGGAGGTGTGATGTGGGGCATTAGTGTTTGTTGCCTCTGTGAGAAGAATGTTAGAAGACGATGAATGGAGCATTGACAAGGATCTTGGTTCTACTTGAGTGGTGGTGGTGGTGGTGGCTGATGGTGGTTCGATATGTTGGTTTAACAATGGAGACACTTCAACGATCTTGGCAACGGCCTTCTCCAAGTTCAAAGTGTAGAAATGGAAGCCTCTGACTCTGCCTTGGGTTTGTTCGTAGATGTATTCGATCATTCTCTTCATTACCTGGACACCGATCTCCTTGACCTTGTCATCGTCGTTCTGGATTTCTTCAGGGAATTGGGCTAACAAATCAGAAGGAATGGATGCGTGTGACAACTTGGCGGCACGGTGGAACAACAGGAACGTGTTGATTGGCATTAGACCAGTGATGATTTCCACGGTTTGACTGACTCTTTCCCTGACCAATCTTTCGAAACGAATGAACTTCTCAGCATCGTAGAACAATTGGGTGATGATGAACTCAGCACCGGCATCGATCTTCTCTTTCAAATAGATCAAGTCGGTCTCCATGTTCTGTTCGCTGGAGTCAGCGCCATCACAGTGGCCCTCAGGATAGGCAGCAACACCGATAGAGAAGTAATCGCCGTGTTGTTGCTTGATGTATCTAACCAAATCAACAGCATATTTGAAATGGCCCTCCAATCCTTCGTCGTTGACAGGCTTGTCACCTCTCAAGGCCAAGATATTTCTAACACCGAACTGCTTCGCCTTGGCCAAGGCCTCGTCAATCACCTCGAGTGGTGTATTGGTACAGGTCAAATGCATACAAGTACACAAATCCCCGTTGAAATCATTGGCGTTGTTATGAATCATCTCCAACAAACCCAAGGTTTTCTCCTTGGTGGAGCCTCCAGCACCCCAGGTGAAGGTGATGAACAGTGGGGAGAGGGCAGTAAGACGGGCCATACGGTTCAATAAGTTGGAGATACCGGATTCAGTCTTTGGTGGGAAGAATTCTAGAGAGATGAAGGCTCTAGAAGAGTCCATGCTTTGAAGACGGTCTATGATTTTGGAGTGCGGTTGGACAACAGACATGGTTGTATGAGAAGAAAAGGTGTTGATAGTAAATACAAAGAACAAGAACAAGAGGAAGAAGAAAGTTGTTGTTATATCTTTATTATTTCGATAGTATTGTTGATATTTAATTTTTTTTTTTTTTTTTCTATCTTAACATATCCATGATATTATTAAAAGGACTAGTCCGCTTAGGAGAGACCCGCTAACGGGGCAACCAAGATTGTCCCTTGTACTAGTGCGGCACTGTGGCGTTTTATATACTGAAATTTTTCTGAGTCAAAGTTGATAATTGACTTCAGAAATGAGTAGCACGTGATCCGTCATGTGATACTATTATACTGGAAATCCGAGGTCCTAGGTTCCGGGGGTTTGAATATGTTCTGTATCACGTGGAGATTGGTGTAGACCCCACTCAGATATTTTATCATGTATACTATGTATCAGATTCCTAATTCATTTGGATTACTCTTCTTAAAACCAGCTCTGATAACAATGTCTAATGCTGAGAAAGAAGAAGAAGCATCAGTGGCAGTAGAAGCAAAAGACAGTGGCAGCATCCAACCTTTATTTGTTTCTGATGAAGAAGGGGAATCTTCAACCGATGAACAACCAGGTTCAATCCAATTGGATTACACTTTCCTCAATCAGAAGGACCCAAAGCACGATATCATGGATCAAGGAACCTCGTATCCTCTAATAAGCAACCAAGAACACTACCTACGCCAATTCCAATCCCAAAAAGAAGAAGAACATCAAAAGGAGCAAGATGACACACCTCCACCATTAGTAGAAGTGATCAGCGATCTTTTCCTACCTTACCATCAACGCATCCTGCAAGATCTATTGAGTTGCTGCTGTATTACCAATATCCCCCATGCCGAACAAGACCATGGCTCTACGGGAGGAAGAAGAAATGGTGCTCTGTTAATCATGGGTCAAGGAATGGGGATGCTTGATATCCTGGCCAACTTTATCCATTGTATTACTATGAATCCAACTACTACAAACACTGCTTCTGCAAAGCTCAAGAGGAACAAAGGAGTGACGTTTGTCTTGGGCCTCACAGACACACAATCAACAGAGCTGACTTCGCATCTATCCGAGTTGCAAACAAACCAACCCAATCCTTCGCCTTCTCATCATATGATCAGTTCAGAGACATCAACTTTGAGCAAACGTCGCCAGCTGTACACAACCCAAGGCGGGTCGTTCATCATCACTCCACGGATTCTTATCGTGGACATTCTTTCCCAAACGGTACCGATCTCAGCCATTTCCAATATCATAGTGTACAATGCTGAAAGGTTCAACGATCTGTCTGTTGAATGGTTCATCATTGATCTTTTCAGACGAGGGAATAGGTTTGGTGCTGTGTGGGGGTTCTGTGAGGATGTTGGCAGTTTGACCAGCAGTAGTACCAGTACCAGTGGTGGTGGCTTGAGTGAGGTGGTTAGAGGGTTGAAAGTTGGCGAAGTTCTGGTGTGGCCACGGTTTCATATGGATGTTGTTCAGAGTTTGAACGGAGGACAAGGAGACAATGAAGTCATTGAGATCAAGATCAAGCTGACCAGGTCCATGCAGGTGATCCAGAGTTCCTTATGGCAATGTCTGAACAAATGTGTCTCTGAACTACGCCGTGAAAACCCAGAGATCCTAATCAATTGTTCCCCTGAACCATCGTCGGAGCACAACAGTAACACACATCCACACACCGGAAACACAGGAACAAAGAACAACAACACGTCATACCAGACAAACCCTGCATATCTGGACTCCTTGGATCCAACACTGGCGCCACATTGGCATCTGATATCCACCAAATCCAAACAGTTGCTCAGGGATATTTCCACGATCAGATCGTTGTTGGTCGGTAATATGGGTTGGGACTGTGTTGAGATGCGCCGTGTCCTGGATATAATCACCGAATCCAACAGTTCTTCTTCCTCTTCGTCTGGATCTTCCGGTGCCAGTCTGTGGCTACAGCTGGACGAGTCTTCGCCAGTGTTGGCCAATATAGTCAATAGGGTGGTTGACAATAAGAATGGCGAGCTGGTGTTGGAGGAGAATCCGAAATGGGAACAGTTGGGTTTGCTGCTGAGAGATATCAATGCGGAAGAAGGAGGATCCGGTGACGGTGGGGTTTTGGTCTTTGTGAAGGACGAGATGACAAAGGTCCAGTTGTTCAACTATACCACCACCATGAGATACAACGAGACTGACAGCGGGGGGAGAAGGAGAAGAGGTGTCTCTGGAAGAAAGTGGCTGGTGAGGAAATACAGACGGTACTTGCAACTGAAGGAGCTGAGGAAGGGAATAAGCAAAGATGTTGCGGGCGTTACGTCTTTAAACGCCACTTCCACTGAGACCGAGGCTGACACCGAGGGGGTTTTCCTATCCAAAGCCTTCCAAAAGACCCAGCCAACGGGGACAAGGAGACGCGCAAGAGGTGGGAGTTCTGTTGCTGCTGTTGGCAGACTATGGAGCAAGCCTGATCCTATTAATAATCCTCAATCCGGTGGCGTTGATGAGCTGAATGAGCGGAATATGGCTGATCTTATAGACGACGACGAGGATCCAGTGTTGGTAGATGAACAGGACCAGCTTCCTGAAGAAGATGGCGAACACTGGCCGGCGGCAGCAGCAGCAGCGGCTGGTGGTGGGTTCTTATTGGACAGTTTTGAGGAGATTGACGCCATGAACACCGTCCATATCCACGCCGTGTCTTCGTCCACTTCCAGCTCTCAAATCATGGCGCAACTGCAACCGGCACACATCGTTCTGTACGACCCATCGTTGTCGCTGATCCGTGAGATTGAGAGCTACCGCTGCTCGATCCCCACTCAAACCAAGGTGTACTTCATGTACTACGCCGACTCCGTGGAGGAACAGTCGCATTTGACAGCCATCCGCACGGAGAAGGATTCCTTCACCAGGGTGATCAGACAGAGAGCCAGCTTGGCTCAACGGTACGAAGTGGAGGGCGAGACAGGTAAGAACCGTCTTCAGATCTACCGATACCCAGGTCTTACCACCAACGCCACTAATCTCCAAACCCAGTCTCTTTCTTCTGTGCCTCCACAGACCATCTTGGTGGATATCAGAGAATTCAACGCCTCCCTTCCTGGTCTTTTAACATTGTACCAGCCACATCCAACACCGACCAATCCAACGCCATCGATCCAAATCATCCCCTTGCAACTTCTCGTTGGTGACTACATCGTCTCTCCGACAATCGTCGTTGAGCGTAAGACGATTCCTGATTTGCTCTCGTCTTTATCCTCAGGCCGTCTATCTGATCAGGTGCGCCGAATGTCCCTGCACTACACGACTCCCATCCTGCTTATCGAGTACGATGGCAAGTCCTCGTTCTCTTTGACTCCGTTCTCAAGCACGAGACATCAGAGACAGAAATATGGCCAGACAAGCAGTAAGTTCAAAGAAACTCGAAATATCAATGGGATTCAAAGAGATTTGGCCAAGATTGTGAGGCTGTATCCTCGTCTCCGGATCGTTTGGTGTGATGGGCCAATCAAGGCTGCTAACTTCATGTGGGGGTTGAAATTCGGAAGAAGTGGCAAGGAATGGGAGCCTGATTTAAGAGTCTGTTTGGGATATGGAAAGAATGATAAGAACCGCATGGAAAACAGAGATAGTAGTGGCGGGGTGGCTCATAAGGAAAGTTTGTTGGATTTGTTAAGGATCATTCCTTGTAATCTGACACAGTTGCAGATTCATTCAATCATCCGGAAACTTGGCGGTGTGAGCGATGCTTCTGCTGAGAGGTTTAGCAAGTTATCTCTGGCGCAATTGAGAGATTTGTTTGATGAAGTTACGTCAGATGTGGCTGTGGGTGTGTATGAATGGCTACAAGAGAGGTATGGAGATGGTCAAGAGGAGCATTAGATCTAGTTTAAGCTGATAAATTATTTATATCTAAATAAATAAATAAATAAATAAATAAATAAATAAATAAATAAATAAATAAATGATAATGTTTAAGTGGATTTGTTACCTAGGAACAAATACCAAGAAAGAGCCACCAAAGCGCCAAATCCAATGAATTGTTTGATACTAAAAGTAGAGTCATCAATAACAGTCAAGAAATTGTTGGCAGGCTCAGAGAAATCACGTCTCTGCTCCAGATCCACGCATGAAGGACTTCCATCGGCCAAAGACTGTGTCAATCCTTCACCAGCAGCGACTTGTTGGAGCTTTGTATGGTGCAAGATCTGTAAGATATCCTCCTCGGTCTGCTCGTCAACGATCGATTGGATGTTTCCAAAGAAGTCCGTGAGTTTGACATCCTTCAGATCTCTCTTGAACAACTCCGTGGAGATCCCTGCATGGCTGTGGATATTCTCAAAAGTATACGTCTCGAACAAATCGGCCATGGTCAACATCGAATTCCTCTCCACCTTTTCCAAGTAGTCCAAGTTGTAATAAGTGAATCTGTCAATGACCGCCACGCCAACCTCGACATCACTGTGATGCGAATACGAACTCTCGTCCAATTCGGAAGACCCCACACTTAGAATGTTAGGCGAATAGAATCTCGAATACATCGTGTTGGCCTGACACGTGTCAATCATGAAGAAGATCTCGTTGTACCGTTTCTTCTCATGCATCTGTCCAAACGCATCTGCGATATCCCAGGAGCTGATCTCCTCAGCGTCTTGGAACTTCAAGAACTCATTACCACCATGTCCCGTCATATAAATGAAGATATTGGAATTCTCATCAGTAAGTAATCGTTTGGACCGTGGTTGATCCTCCTCCCAACGATCAGTAAGCAATCTGATAAAGTTCTCAACGGTCACCTCATACCCTCTGTAATCAACCTCCACATCATCACCATAGAGATCGATGGCACGATCAGCGTTATTGAACACTGACCCGGCAAAGACATTCCGTGGATTACATGCAACGTCATCACTCAACATAAGGATGATTTGAGAGTCTGGGATACCAAGTCTTTTCACCGTGCGGTACATGGAGAGAACGTTCGCCATGTGGCGGTAGTTGAACCAGAAGCGGGACGTGGAGACTAGTACTGCCCAATTGTTTGTATGTTGAGAGGAAGTGGTTATGACATCTTCTGAAGGCGAACCTTGTGAAAGAACAAGGAACGGGAGAAGAAAAAGCGTGTGTATCAGTCTCAGTATGTGTTGACTCTTCATGGCTATTAGTCTGTATGATCTTGGTTCAACTGAAGCAGACGACTGCTAATTCACACAATACCATCTACAGGCGATTGAAGTTTATCGCACAAATTGATCTGTGACACTGCTTGGTGGTTTTGTTTGTTTTTTGCAAAAGACACACACACACACTCTCTCTCCGCATCGATCACGTGATTGGTTTCTATAACTATTTCATAGTAGTAGTAGTATTAAATAGCATCATACTATAGACAATCGACATCTCTCTCTAACCAAGTCCTTGAATAATAACCGATCGTACTGCAAAGAAATCTAATCCATTTAAAGTATTCTGAATACTTTTGACCAATTTGGCTTATTTCCTGTTTTTTTTTTTTTTTTTACTAATTTATAGATCATGAATCATCATCACATGTCAATTCGATCGAATAGACGGAACAAATGTTGGTCTAGACCCCGTACATGATAAAAAAACAATTAAATAAGTACTAGTCCCCCAAATTGCCACTGGTGTGGGTCTAGATCGTTCTAGACTCGCGTTCCACTGCATGATTCGAACATTCTTCATGTCAAATCTATAAGCTTTATTCGCGGAGGATATCAGGAATGTAAATATTCATAATTACGGCGGGTAAAAACAACAGCTCATCAACCATACGTTTAGAAAGGTAATAACAATAATATTATTAACAAGTAGAGCTAGATATTCCAGACAATGGCTTCTGATTCGAAGGATGTAACGTAAGTCTGCACTCCAAAAGCTGCCCCCGCCAAAAATTTGTGTACTAACAAAGTCCCAAATTTATAAAGAACCATGGAAACATGGCTAACATCGTTATCATTGAAAGAATACATCCCCTTATTCCAGAAACATGGGATCCACGATGACCACACCATACGATACCTGGACGAGTCCATTCTGAAAGACATGGGCGTGCTGAAGATTGGCGATAGGATCAGATTGAACCATGCCGTCAAGAAGCTTCGAAGTAACCATAACAAGGAAAGACCAATGAAGCAATGGGCACAGTTGGATGAATTGATTGATAGCTTTGTGGTTCAGATTATCAAGAAGGAGATCCGATTCGACGATATTAAGCTGCCACAACAAGAGATACCTCCGTCGTCGTCTTCCTCTTCTTCACCAGACATCGAAGAGGCTCCAGGAACTAAGAAATCCCTGGTGTCGTTCATCTTAGAATCCGGCGATATCGTCAAGGTCAACGTGGCCAACTGCTTCAACTCGCATTCCATCAAGAAGAAACTGCTCAAGCAGCTCTTCCCGCACTCGACGCCTTCCTCGTCTTCATTTGACGTGTACATCACCGACTCCAGCGGCAATCTTCAACTGTTGTTTGACGTGGAACTGGTCACCATCTGCCACTCACAGGAGCGTATAGAGAAGGGCCGGTTGATACTGAGCGACAAGCACTCCACGCCTAGTGAGAAGGCCATTTCCAGATCGGTTGATGTCTGCTCGCAGGAACCTAAGTCCACCAGAGCCGCCGCCAGAAAGTCAGTTGTAGCAGCAGCAGCAGCAGCAGCTAAAGGTTCTAATAGCACGGACAATGACTTCCGTTCGGTGTTTGGACAGAGGCCTCCATCCCAAATGATCTCGACGAATCTGGCCAGGTACTTCCCAGACACCGGTGCTTCCAAGTTACAACGCACGGTTAGAAACTCAGTGAGATACTCCATCATGTCCCAGCGGGGGAATACTCCTAGTCTTTGGCTGAATGCCGACAGGAGAAAGTCCAGTGTTGGAGAGCATCTCCTGCATGCCGAAGAGGAGACGCTGGACTCTTTGAACCTGAGGGCCAGTCTGGAGGATGAGAAGTCCGCTTTCACCCTGTCCTCCGCTGCCACTTCGAACAACCGACAGTCCATGATCGATTTGATGACCATTCCCTCAGAATCAGACGACGACGACGACGTCGTCTCAGACTCCCAGTCTGTGCTCTTCCCCAAACACAACCAGTTCTCCAACTGGTTAAAGGGTGCCAGGATCGGCTCGGGCTCCTTCGGGACTGTGTACTTGGGCATGAACGCCTTCACAGGCGAGCTTATGGCTGTGAAACAGGTGGATCTGCATCCTTCACAGGACAGCGAGGGCAAACCCCTGACTTCCGAGATGGCCAAGATCCACGAGAAGGTCAAAGAGGCCCTGACCATCGAGATGAAACTGTTGTCGGAGTTGAAACATCCACATATCGTCACATATTTGGGCTCGTCGTCCACGGACCAGCACCTGAACATCTTCTTGGAGTACATTCCAGGTGGCTCCTTGTCCTCGATGTTGAAGACCTATGGCCCGTTTGAAGAGCCTCTGATCAGAAACTTCACCAAGCAGATCCTAATCGGTCTGAACTTCCTGCATTCCAAAAACATCATCCATAGAGACATCAAGGGGGCCAACGTGCTGATTGATATCAATGGCCAAGTCAAGATCTCCGACTTTGGGATTTCTAAAAAGCTGACACCGTCGTCGCCAGGAGCAGCAGCCAAACGGGCCTCTTTACAAGGCTCGGTGTACTGGATGGCTCCAGAAGTGGTCAAGCAACAAACAACAACTTCTAAATCGGACATCTGGTCTTTGGGCTGTCTGATCATCGAAATGTTCACCGGGACTCACGCGTATCCTGAATTTTCCCAAATGCAGGCTATTTTCAAAATCGGAACCAATGTCAAACCACAGATCCCAAGTTGGGCTACAGAGGACGCCATGGCGTTCTTGGAGAAATGTCTGGAGGTCGATATCAGTACAAGGAGTGATGCTGCTCAGCTGTTGAAGGAGTCTTGGATACGTGAAGGGTTGGTGTAGGCTTTGCTCTGTTACATATGCTGTGCTGTGTTTATATTTATGTAGTGGTTAGATATTTGCTTCTTTTCTTTTATAGCTTTACACAACAACTTCGTAATCCAATCTCTTCTCCATCTGAACATCAGTCTCCAACCATTTCCAAGTCTCCCCCTTTATCTTACCCCCATCATCGGACCAACTGAAATCCCAAACTCTCAACCGTCTCTCAGTACCACCATACCCGGCATACCCACCTTCACCAACAGCACCAGCATAACATAATCTCATGCCGTCGTCTCCTTCAGTGATACAGAAGTCGTTACAATGATCATGGCCAACAGCAACTACAGCAACACCAAGTACTGTTCTTAGAAACTCCTTAGTTCCAGAGTTGAAATGAGGCGCCGTTATTCCCTCTTTGTACGTCCCTGAGATGGATGATGGTGGCGATGATTCGGAATAGATGTGACGATATTCTGGAAGTGGGATATGAAGGAATGCTAGAGAGCTGTGCTTGTCAGGTGACGATGGTTTAGGCAACAGTTTGTACTGATCTTCCAAATATTTCATTTGAGATGGTTTGATCCAATCATAAACAGGCGGGCCTTTCTGGTTTGGAGCATGTTTGTGTGAATCTAGAAGATTTATCGTCAACAACGGTGTGGTATTTCCAATGTCCTTAGCGTCAAAAACTTGTGTGACCATGTTCCCCACCCCATCGACGTCTTTCACAAGTCCTTGTTCCGGTCCATGGAAGTAAGGTAACGTTTGAAGAAATTGGAATACTTCGATTCTACTTAGAGAGCCTTCATCGTCATGGTTACCAAAGGTGAAAAGGTATGGGATTCCCCGTCTAATGAACGGTTCGACAACCTTCATGATCGTTGTTGGAGTATCAAAGGAATCATGGCCATAGATCTGATCACCGGTCAAGGCTATCAAGTCCGGTTTCTCATGATCAAGGATCCTTTCTATAAACACCTTTGTACGTGGATCAGCTTGACAATTCTCCACATATGGAAATTGACCACGACAAGTCCCTGGCCCTGTGGCGTAATGCAAATCAGCAACCTGTAAGATCTTGTATCTGTCGCCAGATCTCTGTAGCTGGCCCATTTGGTTCTTCTTCTTGGCATCTTCTTGTTGTTGAATGTTCTGCTTTCTAACTGAGAGATAAACAGGCATCTCCCGATCACCAACTTCAGGATAGTAAGGCTTGTCCAATTTAACCCAACCAGGTCTCACTTCCACAGCATCCACGCCATACAAAACGTCCAAGTCATAGTAATATCTATGACTGTTCTCCTTCTCATAAGGTTCTAGACCATAAGTTACCATACGGTGTGAATAGATGTTTAAATCAGTGAGGATCGTATCCTTGCCATACGATAACATGCGTAATGGGGTCTTTTCAACAAAGAGATATTTCTGTGTGAACATTGAAGAAGGCTTGAGTGGAGATCTGGAGAATGATAACGGTTTATTGATCATTACCCATTGTTTGTTGTTATCAGCAGTTGATGACGGTGGCACACAGCGCCAGAAAGTATGACATGTAACAACCTTAACGCCAGTGATGTAGCTTGGCTCTTCAGAATCGTACGCCACGTCAAAGGATCGTGTGTTGAGTAGTATGGAGGGATGAAGATGTGTTGATGGGTTGTGTGTCAGAGCATAAAGAATTATGGCGAGAATCAAGAGGATCAATAGGGAAAAATACAGTAATAGCCGCTGAAAAGATTTCGTTAGTGTGATTCGTGGAAATCTTCCCAGTGCTGTTATAACCATGTTTTTCAGTACAAGTCACTGGATGGAAAGACCGTTGTGAAGAAGGTTGTGCCTTATCATATACAGAAGCGGGCTGTTCTCTTTGATTTAATTGTACAGTTAAAGCGCGCGGCAGACCTTTTGAAATATCCACACCGTCCCTCCCCCCTTAAAAATATGAATAAAACTGTCTCTCAACCAATATACTAGTACTTTTTAGTCACTGCTAATGTGTGTGTCGTAGAATTCTAATGTCTGTCTAACTAAAAGTTGTTAACTATTCCTAGTACTACTTAAATCCTCCTCCAATTTTTTCAAGAGCTTTCCCTCCAATTGAGAATTCCATTCCCTAACAGAACCACCAATAAACTCAACGTCTTTCCTACGTAGCATAATCACTCCACTGACAACATCTGTATCCTTATTAACCAACAACTTGGCGCCTAGATGAATGGGTAGACCTGTGGGTAGAGTAGTCCCACTGAGAAACATAAGTTTTTCCATTTCAACAGCGTATATTAATCCACCTTTGGAGTCTTGTAGTGTCAATTTGAAGAAGCATTTGGAACATACTATACCACTGCTAGTGGTGCTTGCAGGATTGCCATTGTTAACATTGCTTCCATTTCCTTCATCTTCGTCAATATTAACTTCTCTAATGATCCGTTCAGTTCCTGCTCCTCCTGATCGACGGTTCCCATACCGTAGACGATCTGCGCCTACTTCGCCAGGCCCACCATTCATAACTTTCAACTCGTCGATAATCACACCTTTGGACAAACTTATGTTTTCCACATTGACTATTTGGAACAATGTTTCATTGATGATTTTGGAAGAAGATGGTGTTGGCGATTGATACTTAGATGCTGTTTTTGCACGAAGAGATTTGGGATGATTTATGAAGTTTACTGAAGGCTTGGAGATATCTGTGAAGAGAAATGATTGTGGAGAGGCCATGATTATTCAGGTTGAAAGTTCTCAAAGTTAGATCACTAGGGAATTAGATACACGTCAAAATATCAATAATGTATGGTGGTGGGCTTTAGGATTCACTTCCGACAAAGGAACCCCCTGTTAGATCACGTGGTGGAGATGTAAAATAAATATATGGATGCCGGATTATGAATTTAATACATATTATAAATTACTGACTTGGATCTTAAATCCGCGGATTCCGACAACAATTTATAGAGGCGATCTGACCAGGATCAGGCCCTTCTCCGCATACTAAATCAAAGGACCCCGGATTCTTTTTTATTAATTAACTTCAAACAACTTAACTGATAAGGTCTTTAAATTTAAAAATATTATTAAATTCTGACGTTAATTATACTGGATCGATGTTTCGAAATGAGAGCATTGTTCAAGTACAAGTGGCTGCTCTAAGCTGATATATGGCTAGTCTATAGATAAGTCCAGATCTACTAACGATCTATATTAGGGGGGATCGTTTAATTATATATATTATGGTCCTGTGGAAAAGCCTCTAACAACTCATATTATTGAATTTAAGAACACAATAGTCCATTCGGAGTTAACCAACTTGTAAATCTAACAAGACACGTCGACGTTAAAATATTGTTAATTAATATTGTTGTAATTAAAGAAATATATACGTTTTAACTTTTTTAACCCACTTTAATTTCCCAAAAAGGTCCAACCATGATTATTCCAAATGATACTATGTCTGGCGGCGATTCGGGTAAAATGTGCCAAACTCCAGCCGTACCATATCACAAATTAATAGACTACGTAGTTACACACTGTAAATTATTTCTAAGCTGGGGGAGGAGGGGGTCGCGCGTAATTGATATGGTTAACTGTGTGGTGCCGAATTTTAATAATTTGTTGGAACTGTTTAAAACACGCGTACAAACAAAAAAAAAAATAAAAAATTAAGGGTATAGCGGTACTTATATTCTGCGGGGAAATTGACAATTGATGATCAACCCGATTTTCAACTATATAAAGCCAACCACAGAACGACTTATACAGTCAATCTTTGAAACATATTTTCCCTAAATCATCAAGTGACCCCATCATCACTAATATTATTATTACTACTACTAAAACATGTTAAGAACAGCAACGCTTAGAGCATTTTCCAAGCCAGTGACAGGTCTTGCCACTTCCTCCCGTTTATTAAGATTATACTCCAACTTGCCATTATCCGTCAAGATTGATTTACCAAACGGGATTTCCTATGACCAACCAACCGGGTTGTTCATCAATGGTGAATACGTCAAGTCCAGACAACAAAAGACATTTGAAGTGTTGTCTCCATCCACCGAAGAAGAAATCACCCATGTCTATGAAGGTCGTGAAGACGATGTCAACTTAGCCGTTGAAGCTGCTCATAAGGCCTTCTACGGTGGCGAATGGGCCACTATCCATCCTAACCAAAGAGCCAAGGCCATTTACAAGTTGGCCGAATTGATTGAAGCGGACTTGGAAACCATTGCTTCGATTGAATCCTTGGATAACGGTAAGGCCATTGCCTCAGCCAGAGGGGACATTGGATTGGTTGTGTCCTACTTGAAGTCGGTGGCCGGTTACGCTGACAAGATTGATGGTAGAGTCATTGACACTGGTTCCAACTACTTCACCTACACCAAGAGAGAGCCATTGGGTGTTGTTGGCCAGATCATTCCATGGAACTTCCCATTGTTGATGTGGGCCTGGAAGGTTGGTCCAGCCTTGGCTGCTGGTAACACTGTTGTCTTGAAGACTGCTGAATCCACGCCATTGTCCGCCTTGTATGTGTCCAAATACGTTAAGGAAGCTGGTATTCCAGACGGTGTTTTGAACATTGTTTCCGGGTTCGGTAAGATTGTTGGTAACGCCATCACCACCCATCCAAAGATCAAGAAGATTGCCTTCACTGGGTCCACTGCCACTGGTAAGGCCATCATGAAGACTTCCGCCGACACCTTGAAGAAGGTCACCTTGGAGTTGGGGGGCAAGTCTCCAAACATCGTCTTCAACGACGCCGACCTCAAGTCCACGATCCAGAACATTCTTGTTGGTATCTCTTACAACTCTGGGGAAGTCTGCTGTGCAGGCACCAGATTGTACGTCCAAGAGGGCATCTACGAGGAGTTGTTGGCTGAATTGAAGACAGCCATTGAAGCCGTCAAGGTTGGGAACCCATTCGAGGAAGACACCTTCCAAGGTGCCCAGACCTCCCAGAACCAATTGGACAAGATCTTGTCCTACGTTCAGATCGGTAAGGACGAAGGGGCCCGTGTTGTCACTGGTGGTGAAAGACTTGGGGACAAGGGCTACTTTGTCAAGCCAACAGTCTTTGCCGACGTTGAGGAATCTTTCAGAATCGTCAAGGAGGAAATCTTTGGTCCTGTGATCACCGTTTCCAAGTTCTCCACTGTTGATGAGATCATTGCCAAGGCCAATGATTCTGATTATGGGTTGGCCGCTGGTATCCACACCACCGACTTGAACACTGCCATCGATGTCTCCAACAGATTGGAGGCTGGTACCATCTGGGTCAACACCTACAACGACTTTGACCCTCAAACCCCATTCGGTGGCTTCAAGCACTCTGGTATTGGCAGAGAAATGGGTGCCGAGGCTTTGGACAACTACACTCAAGTCAAGGCTGTCAGAATCAAGACCAAGTAAGCGGCGGCTTGTCTATTTATTTATTTAATTCTGTGTGTAAAATGATTTGATCTTTAAAAAAAAAAACAATTCTATAAAATCAACTCCTTTTCAACTTCATCAAGAACACGATCCAATAAAGCCAAGGCGTATCTAAACCGTTGGCGTCTGTGATCATCATCTGTCTTAAGCATGGCCTGGCCAATCCAATCACCAACAAACAAGGCAAACTTGTTCCCCACGGAACTACCAGACTGTTGTTGTTGTTGTGAATTCTGTGCCTGCAGTTTAGTATTGGTCCTATCTACAACAAATGACGAAGAGCCAATGTATCTCAAGTCATAACGAGGATGCTTTGCGAATATTCTAGAAAGGATTATTGCCAGGTGTGTCAAGTTCCCTATCGTGGTGTTCAACTGGTCTTTGTTGATTGGCTCCGGACATGCAGTGGTTAGGATTGGTACTGATGGTGTATTGGATCGTTGCTGGAGGAATGTTGAAGGAATAAGTCGTGGTAGGACTGTTGACGTGGCAGTGTATGTTGATGACAAGGGGATGATTTGCAGCAGTGTTTGAAGCATCGTTGTTTTGATCTGTGTGATTTGTGAGATGATTGACTCGTTGGACTCGTCAAGTGTTGATATTTGGTTCTGGATATCGTCTAAAGAGGAAGTTTTATAGTCTTTGACAGTGTCTTGTTCCATCGATTTGTCAAGCAGAACATTCTCCAACTCCTTCACATCCATTCGTAGTCTTTTGACAGCATCAGTCAATAACCTGACTCTGTTGCATACTCCATTGAACTGTAAACTGCTCTCATGGACCTGACCTCTGATAAGCTCGCTCAATGCCATTTTCTTCTGTTTCAATTCAAACAAGTATCTCTCCATGCTCATCAGCTTGAGGAATTCTCCGTACGTGAAGCCATCCACTCTTGCCGTTGTCACTCTGTTAATCCTGCTCTCACTGAGACTGAACGCCAGTCTCCTGTAACTGTCCAGGAAATCAGCACTGGGAGGAACCATGTACACGCCATCGAGCAACGTTATGAACACTAACGGCGTTGAAGCTGTCTGGATCAACGGAGGGATCGTGATATCATCCATGCTGGAATTCATGTAGACAAGACAGGCCAGTTGGATCAGGTATTCATGGGCCAATTTCCAATCAACATCTACATCGTTGTTGTGGGGGAAATGGGGCTTTGTGTAGATTCTAAGGATCAGCTCAGTATCCAGCAGATCACTGGGGAGGTTGATCTGCTGGAACGAGGAATCCAAGACCACGTTGTGACAGACCTCGCTTATGTAGCAGAGCTGGTCTTCTCCTTCTCCTTGTTCAGACTCCACGCTCAACGTGTGAAACACGTCATACGATTGTTGTCTATCCTTCATGGCTGCAAACGCCCTAAGACACACCTTTTGCACATGGCGGAGCTTTCTATCGTGCGGGTGGATGATCGCCTCGTCGATGTTGATGCTCCAGGTATTACTGGGCACAGGCTTCAGAGTGGGATTGATGTGTGCAGAGGCTGATGTAGTGGTTGTATGAGTGGACGGGATCGATGTGGAGATTATGTTGGCTAAGGGTGAACCATGCGGAGGTAGAATCGTTGAAGGTGGGCGCAGAGAGGGCGATGAGGAGCTCATGGTTTAGAGACGCTCTGTGTGCAGCTGGGGGGGTCAATATCACTGTCTTTACTATTGAGACTGTTAACCTGTTTTGGTGGTTGATAACAATGCAAATAATCCGCGCGTATACAAACTATACTCCCAATTAAAACCCGCCCAAATCAAGACAACAACCAACCTTTTCTGCCACCACCAAACAACAAAGGGGGGGTTTAAACAACAACATGACATCCATCTCAATAACACTAGCCCATTTCTGTGATATCCATGGTCCCAAGTCCGTGCTCTGTACAGCACCGCTTCTTCATGACGATGATGATCCTTCTTCTTCCACAACTACAAACGCCACATTATCTACAACAAACAGAGACTTGTACTGTGATTCATGTCTGTTCACCACCCCTTCATTGACTTCTGCAACAGGGGGACCCTCAATCATACGGACTTCTGCAATTAATAATAACAAGAACAATAAAAATAATAACCATAGTAATAGTAATAATGATGCCACGTATCAAACATCCCAAACACACCCTTACAACTATAGAAAACTGACAAGTCTGATCCGCAAGTCACTTTCTGAAGAATCACTATCCTTCGAGCTAGATTCTCCCCCTCTGATGTTCAAGGATGAAGTCAGAGGCATCAGTATAGTTAAGGCTTTCAAAGTTTGGGATCTGGAAGCTAGGGGGTCTTGGAGACGGTATTGTTTCCTTATTAATGAACAGGACCAAGATGATGATGATGATGAAGGAGGTGGAGTGACTATATTGAGGAATTTCGATCTGATTAGAGATTCGCTGAGTGTTCTTGTTTCTCAATTGATTGAGAAGAATGATAAGCTGAGGTATCGATCCACTACTTTCACCACTACGTCATCGTCCAATATCAACTTGGGCGGTGGTGGTGGTGGTGATGGATTCGATGTGGCTGAATTAGGGGAGAATAACGACTTGTTCTTAAGAGGCAAGGTCCTTAGAGCCAATGGTTTGACTGGCTCTGTTGGTGACAATGAGGTGTATGTCAAAATCCATTTATGGGCAGTCAGACTGCTTAGTAGGTTGAAATAGAACCAGATGTTATATAAGCTATGTAATCTAACTATTGAAGTCCAAAATCTCAATAAAGCTCTGCGAGTTTCTCTCCACAGCAACAACACACTTGTCAAATCTAAACCTAGCACTCCAGATCTGTCCAGCATCGCTCAACAGTTTACTTCTGATCAATTTGCCGCCCTGTTTCAAGTCATAGACATTGAACTGGCCCTCTGAGCCTGAGATCAAGATGTTGGAATTCGAATCAAACGTCGTTATGGCGGAATGGTTGTCATGGTGCAAGGTGAAGTCGTTGCTGAACGTGGAAGGATTCCAACCCCTCAACGTCCCATCAGCAGCCGCAGAGATCAAGTAATCCTTGGTCAAGCCTAGCAACCCCACCAACGACGTGTGGTCTGTGAGAACCTTGAGACACTCACCAGTGGCCAAGTCCCAGACTCGGATAGTGGCGTCCATCGACGCAGAAATACACCTGTTTCTCTCCACGTCGTAGACAGTGGAATAGATCCGATCGGTGTGGCCTCTGAGCACGAACTTCTCTCTTTGAAGACGCAAGTCCCACACACGGACAGTGTTATCGTAGGATCCAGAGATGATGGTGCTGCCATGCCCAGTGACGGATCTGACAGAGCCTGTGTGGCCACGGAGCTCACAGACAAAGAACGGATTGTCCTCGCTTCTGTAGTCGCACAAGTTCTCGTCCTCCTCGTGGTACGCAGGGGGCAACCTCCAGACATGTAGCGTGTTGTCCCTGGACCCAGTGACGATGAACTTCTCCCCGTCAACCTCCACGATCTCCATGCATCTGATCGTGGACGTGTGTCCTCTGAAAACATGTGTGCACTTGCCCGTGGCGATGTCCCAGATACGCACGGTTCTGTCCGTGGACCCTGAGATGATCTGGTTGTTGATGTACTTCAAGGCCCAAACACCGCCCTCGTGGCCCTGTAGGATCTTCAACAACTCGCCAGATTCAGGATCGTAGATGTTGATCATGTTGTCGTCTGCGCCTGTGATGATCTTGTCGTCGTCAAACTGAAGACACGTGACGACGTTGGGTCCATGGCCTCTGGCTGTCACACGACGGGGCTGGAAGTCTGGATCGATCCAGCGCTCGTGGAGATTATGACGATATTGGTACAAGGCACGGTTGCCAGCAGTGGCTGTTGTGCCTGACTGCTGCTCTTCTTCATAGAGGAAATTATCACGGACAAGCAGATACTGCCAGAACTCGTCTGTCACCAACGAGTTCCATTTCTTGTTCACCAACAGGCAGCTCTGTAGCGTCCTGAAGTCCAACTGCTTGAAGATCTCTATGGAAACCTCATACGGCAAGCAGGAAACGATGTCTCGCTTGAGATGCTGTGTGAGCTGCGTGTTGATATCACTGAGTGTGGCTCTGTCCAACTTGGAAAGAAGCTTGTAGGCAAGATGGCTCTGAGATGACGTTGTTAGTGAATTCGTAGAGAAGTTCTCAATCAGATTAATAATCTTGAGCGTGTCCCACGATGATTCCATGCCTGGATTGCCATGCTGTGGAGTATTTGCCCTTGGAGATTCAGAAGGAGACGGCAAGGGGTCTTCATCCTCTTCATGATCCTTCACATCCAAACAACCACCGTTCTTCCCAGCTCCTGTAGAACTGAGCATGGCACCTTGAGTCTTAGCTGGATGCGTTGTGTGCAGTTGGTTTGGTATGTTGTGGTCTTCTTCTAGCATAATCCGTTTGCTGCTTGTGCTATTGGCGGTGTCTTCATCTCTGCCAGTTGTCTCTTCTAATGTTAGCTTTCTTTTGAAACTAGTCACACTTCTATTGAGCTTATCCATAAACATTTCATTTCCCTGTGCTGTGTTTGTGAGAAGATAGCTGTCCTTGGTTGGATTAAGAAGACAAGTGGAAGGGTACGGTTTACCCAGCAAGGGGTAATTTGGAGGAAGGTTGTTGCTCATGACAAGGAAAGGAGAGGAAACCGGATCGATGTTTAGGGATCTGGTATATGGCGAGGATTATGGAATAAGAGATGATACAGAAGTACAAGATGTGTAGTAGCTAGTTCTCAACTATCTGAAAGTAATCTGCACTCTCTTTCAAAGGTTTTTTTACTATTATTCTGTTGCTGTTTGAACTTTGTTTGTTTGTAAACCGCCATATACGGCCCAAAAAAAAACCCGCTTATAATATTGCAGCTACAGAAAGCAAAAAAATAAATAAAACTCGACCCCGGGCAGGATTGAACTGCCGATCTCACGATTAACAGTCGTGCGCCTTAACCAGCTTGGCCACGGAGTCTTCTTGTTATGATCACATGATTACTAACATCCCCCAAATATTAACCTGTGAATAATTGTACCCTGTACCGTCATCACGTGAATTATATGTGTGTGTGGTTTTTATAACCAGATTCATATATTGTTAGAAAATATTCGTCTATCTTTCATCAAGAAACTAATAGACAGGAATATGTGCGAAGAACAGAGAGTAGCATTGTTGGCTTCTATGTGGCAGAAGCCTTTCAAACTAGACAGTCACTGCTTCTCTGGTTACCTTAACTATGGATTTAATACATCTAACTCTATGATAAATACAAAACAAACAAGGACTATCAGATACAACAATTATACAATAACAACGCCTCTCTAATCTAATCTCAACCAAGAGTTCTCTCAACCTCAAAACACCATTCCCCGCTAACACCATCAAAACTAACAAACTTGGTGCCCTTGACACCCTTCAATCTCAGAATGTGTTTCTGCAACAACGCACTCCCAATCTTCTTAACAGGCAATCTCGTATCCTTTGCGATCGGATAACAACCGTACAAGGTCAATCTGGCAGGGACGTTCAATCCTTCGCCTTGAGGAATGGAACCTTCTGGTTCGTTCGGATAAATGAGACATGATTGGGCTGAGAATGTAACAATATCACCAAGAATTGAAGATAGTGACGAGATGGTGGTTAGATCCACTGGGGCGAGGAACTCGATTTGACCATAGCCTTCACGACCAACCTTGAAGGAGGACAGTTTGCGTAACTGTAATAGCGACATTTGTTCTAATTCGTCCAAGGTTGGAGACATCCAGTATCCCGATTCGTCGATGGTTTTCCCGTGGAATTTGCTTGTGGCTGTTAGAGATGACGTGTTGGCGGTGGATGGAGATGTCACCTTAGAAGTGGAGACAGATGTGGCGTCTGTAGAAGCAGTGGCTGCTGCTGCTGCTGCTGGTTTTGGAGTTTCGAACAATGACGATGCCTTGTTGGTTTCAACTTCGGATGGTGTCTTTGTGTTCAATTCGCTGTCTCCAGTGATGGCCAAGACGATCTTCTTAGGAGCAGCAAGTCCGGATTCAAGCAAGGACTTTTCCTGGATGACGTTTGATTCAGAGACTGATCCATTCTGGTTGTCTCTGTTTCTGTTTCTCTCGATGATCAAATTCTTGTAATTCTTTCTAGGCGTGAAGAGCTCGCTGGCCAAAATGGCATCATCGGTGGCAGAGTTCAACAGCTTGATTTTGTTCTGAGAGGAGTTGGCACCAGATTGAATGGCTGAAGAAATCGAGGACGAGGATTTGGAAGTGGAAGCTAGAGAATGTTGCTTGACGGCTGAGAACAAAGGCTTAGGTGTGAGTCTGTACGCAGCGGTGATGTTTGGCTGCTTCTGTTCGATGCTGATGGCTCTGGCTAACGGCTGCACAACAACTGGAGGTTGCATAGCAGCTCCCATGACGGCGCTATTGTTGAACAATGGATTGGTACCGTACGGGTTTTGGTCGATAGATGGCACATATTGTTGAGCTTGTTGCTGGGCCTGCTGTTGTTGATTGGCAGCAGAGCCACCAAAAAGACCGCCAGTGGCAGGTTGAGAAACACCAGCAGTGGATGTCCCGAACAATCCACCCGTGGCTGGAGCAGTGGCACCAGCTGTCGAGTTACCAAATAACCCACCAGTGGCTGGCTTAGCAGCGCCTCCAAATAATCCACCAGTGGCTGGTTGAGCAGCACCAGCACCAGCAGAGGAGTTACCGAATAAGCCACCACTAGCTGGTGGAGCAGCACCAGCACCACCGAATAATCCACCTGTACCTGGAGCAGCAGCTGGTTTAGCACCGAATAAGCCACCAGTAGCACCAGGTTGAGCAGTACTAGCGCTGCCGAATAAACCGCCTGTGCCTGGAGCAGCGGCAGGTTTGGCACCGAATAAACCACCTCCAGTTGTTGTTGAAGCAGCGTTACTGTTACCGAATAAACCACCACCAGTAGCTGGTTGGGCACCACCACCAAATAGACCACCTGTAGAAGTACCAGTAGCAGCAGGTTTAGCACCGAATAAGCCACCGGTCTGTTGTTGGGTGTTATTGCTGTTGTTACCGAATAAACCACCTGAAGTGTTAGTATTGGTGGCAGCACCGAAACCAGTAGAAGTGGCAGCATTGTTGTTGTTACCAAACAAACCACCTGAAGTGTTACCAAACCCTGTGGTGTTGGTATTAGCACCGAACAAGCCGCCTTGTTGTTGCTGTTGGTTGTTGTTGTTATTATTATTACCGAATAAACCGCCTCCAGTTGTGGCGTTATTTGTGGCACCAAAGCCTGTATTGGTGGTGGCAGAAGTAGCATTATTGTTGCCAAACAAACCACCACCAGTAGCAGCACCAGAGTTACCGAACAATCCACCAGTGTTAGTAGAAGATTGCGCGCCAAATAGACCACCAGAAGTGTTGTTATTGTTCATTGGAGTAGAAGGGTTTTGACCGAATAATCCACCGCCTGTCTGCTGCTGCTGTTGTTGGCCGAATAATCCCCCACTGTTTGAACCAGCAGCTTGGCCAAAGCCACCAGTATTTGAAGCTCCAAACCCATTATTGGTTTGGCCAAAGGTACTACCAGTGGCGCCAAAGCCGGTGTTAGTGTTGTTGTTGGTTTGGCCAAATGGAGAAGAGGTGTTGTTGGTACCACCAAAACCAGTATTGGTGTTATTGTTAGAACCAAATAAGCCACCACAAGTGGTAGTCGCGTTGGATCCAAACATTCCACCGGTGTTGCTGTTACCACCAAAGGCATTGTTGTTGGCAGCACCGAAAGGAGAAGTGGTGGAGTTTTGATTGTTACCAAACATACCACCGCCTGTTGAAGCGCCAAAACCTGTCCCGGTTGGTTTAGAAGCACCGAACAAACCACTTGTATTAGTAGCAGTAGTGTTAGTTTGACCAAAAGCACTGCCACCAGCATTTTGACCAAAAGCCCCACCGGTGGCACCAAACCCACCGGTGTTTGTAGAACCACCAAATGTATTGTTGGTACTATTGGAAGCACCAAATAGACCGCCACCAGTGGTACCAGTATTAGTGCTACCGAATGAGTTGGTAGCTCCAAAGGCACCACCAGCAGCCTGGCCAAATCCACCTGGGGCAGAACCAGGATTACCAAACTTTCTACCTTGTTCGTAATCCACCAATCTTAGCTCTTCAAAAGAATACCCCTTATATTCAGGCATAGAACAAATATTCTCATAATAATTGGTGCCGGAAGAAGTAGCATCCTTCTCAGACAGTGGGGAAAATGGTTTAATGGCAGTACCTTGGTTTGTAGCAGCACCGACACCAAACCCCCCTGTGTTTGAAGAAGCGCCAAATGGTGAAGATTGTCCTAAAGAGGTACTAGCTCCAAACCCACCAGTAGAAGCACCAGCACCAAACATACCACCTGTAGAAGTGGCATTGTTGTTAGCACCAAACCCACCACCAAAAGTAGATCCGGTGTTTACATTATTACTATTAGAACCGAAAGGAGAAGTGGTATTAGTGTTTTGTTGGGCTGAGCCGAACAAACCAGTGGTGGCAGGTTTAGCAGCACCAAAGGCACCACCACCTCCTAGAGAGTTTGATTGACCAAATGCAGATGTATTAGTAGCTTGGTTATTGGATCCGAATGGAGTGTTGGTTGTAGCTGAAGAACCAAAGGCTGAGGCGCCTGTATTGTTGTTGGAACCAAATCCTCCAAACCCTGTTGATGTAGAACGTCCAAACATGGTTAACTATTAACGAGAATGAAAATGATCGTTAGTTAGGAGACGTATGATTGGAATTGATATCACAAAAT
The DNA here is from genome assembly GCA_030566875.1 of Waltiozyma chaumierensis. NCBI lineage: Eukaryota > Fungi > Ascomycota > Saccharomycetes > Phaffomycetales > Wickerhamomycetaceae > Waltiozyma > Waltiozyma chaumierensis. The sequence goes on along the minus strand of JAKUBK010000013.1, from coordinate 62,202 downwards.
TCTTTGGGGACAGATGTAATGAGATAGTGTTCTTCTTGGTGTTTACTTTTCAACCTCTTTTGATTCAATAGATCCATAGGCCAAATTTTTGTTCTCACATTTACAAATATTACAATAATTCTTTCTTGATCTTTCCATTGACCAGGATATATTGACAGATTCATACCGAGGGTAAATAAATCACATGATCTATGTGTTGGTCTGTGATTCGGAAATACGAGGGTGACGCGTTGCGGCAGAACAGAAATTTAAATTTGATGATCATCTCGATTCATAAGATCTTAACTATGATTGTTTTGAAACCCTAGAGAAACATCAATAAGAATCCAAAAATCATGGGTATCAAAGGTATGTCATGTTCTCTGGAAATGTTTTTCTCAACCTAACCGCAGCACAGCAAACTAACAACACCAAGGCCTTTCCAAGCTCTTATCAGAGCACGTCCCACATGCCACAACCAAATGTGAAATGAAGAATCTTTTCTCCAGAAAAGTCGCCATCGATGCATCCATGTGTCTTTATCAATTCCTTATCGCTGTCCGTCAGCAAGACGGTGCTCAGCTATCAGCTTCTGACGGTGAGACCACATCACATCTTATGGGTATGTTCTATAGAACTCTAAGAATGGTTGATAATCAAGTCAAGCCTGTTTACGTATTTGATGGTAAGCCACCAGTGATGAAAGGTGGTGAGTTAGAGAAGAGATTGGCTAAGAGACAAGAAGCTGAGAAACAGATCGAGGCTTTGAAGGACACTGGGTCCGTTGAAGAAATCTCAAAGTTTGAAAGACGTACTGTTCGAGTAACAAGGGAACAAAACGAAGAAGCTAAGAAGTTGTTGAAGCTTATGGGTATTCCTTACGTTGAAGCTCCATGTGAGGCCGAAGCTCAATGTGCAGAATTAGCCAAAGCTGGTAAGGTATATGCTGCTGCTTCTGAAGATATGGATACTTTATGTTACCGTACGCCGTTCTTGTTACGTCACTTAACCTTCTCTGAACAACGTAAGGAACCAATCTTAGAAGTCAACACGGAAAAAATCTTAGACGGTTTGGAATTTACTTTAGAACAATTTGTCGATCTCTCTATCATGCTAGGCTGTGATTATTGTGAGTCTATTAGAGGTGTTGGCCCAGTTACAGCCATGAAGTTGATTCAAGAACATAAATCCATTGAGAATGTCATCGCTTGGATCGAAAGTCAAAAAGAATGCAAGTACAAAGTCCCAGAGGACTGGCCATACAAGGAAGCTAGAGAATTGTTCCTGAATCCAGAAGTGACTCCAGGTGCCGACATTGAATTGAAGTGGACCGCTCCTGATGAAGAAGGTTTGATCCAGTATATGGTAAATGAAAAGGGCTTCTCAGAAGAAAGAATCGTTTCTGGGATCGAAAGACTGAAGAAGGGTTTGAAGAGTGGTAAGCAAGGTAGACTAGATGGGTTCTTTAAGGTTGTTCCAAAGACCAAGGAACAATTAGAGAAAGCTAAGAAGAGAGCCGCTGAAGAAGCCAAGAAGGCTAAGGCTGCTAAGAAACCAAAGAGAAGATAAAACGAAACTTTGTAAATATATAGAATCCAATATAGAAATTCTATAGACTACCTTGCAATTTCTATTTTGCTTTTCAGAGCAATCGGTACTCTGAAAATCTGTTCACTAAGGTAACAGAGATAAAGATATATAAAAAATATCTAACAAGTGAGAAATTAGCGCCAGCCAAAGACGCGTCGCAAATAATCATTTTGAAAAACTGAAAGGTCAAAAGTTGATTTAGTCGCCTTCACATAAGCTTTGACTTTCATTAATAGCACTTAATATTAAGATATAAGCTCACAATGCCACCAAAGAAATCTTCTACTCCACAATTTGAAAAAATTATCAATGCCAAAAACATGAAATTCGGTGCCCATGTTGGCGCCGCTGGTGGTGTTTCTAACGCTGTCTTGAACGCCAGAAACATTGGGTAAGTTTATTCTACGATAAATCGTTTCATCAAAACTCTGATGGTTTCTTTCCTTGTGAAACAAGAGTACTAACACATCATAACAGTGCTAATGCATTTGCCTTATTCCTTAAGTCACCAAGAAAGTGGGAGTCTCCAGCTATTCCTGAATCAGAGGCTACCAAGTTTAAAGATCTCTGTACAGAACATGGATATGATCCAAAGACGGACATCCTTCCACATGGTTCATACTTCATCAACTTGGCTAATCCAGCTAAAGATAAAGCTGAAAAGGCTTATGGTGGATTCTTGGATGACTTGAAAAGATGTGAGACTTTAGGGATCGGACACTACAATTTCCATCCTGGGTCCTCTCTGGATAGTGATCATGATGTTGCTATTGCTCAACTAGCTAGTTATATTAATAAGGCTATTGAAGCTACTGAAGGGGTGAAGATTGTTGTTGAAAATATGGCAGGGACCGGGAATTTGATTGGTTCTACTTTAGAAGATCTCCAGAAGGTTTTAAACTTAGTTGAAGATAAGAGCAGAATCGGATTCTGTGTTGATACAGCACACACTTTTGCCTCAGGGTATGAGATTTCCACACAGGCTGACTGGGATGCCTTCCTTAAAAAGTTTGATGCACTTGTGGGTTTGCAATATTTAGCAGGTATTCATTTGAACGATTCGAAAGTCCCATGTGGTGCCAATCGAGATCTCCATGAAAGATTAGGACAAGGGTTTATTGGGTTAGAATGTTTTAGATCAATTGCTAACTGTGATAAGGTTGCCGGTGTGCCGATCATTTTAGAAACTCCAGTAGGCACCGATGAGTCTATTTGGGGTCATGAGATTAAGTTATTAGAATGGCTACAAGGCCGTGATGCTGATGATGCTGAATTTTTGAAGAAGGCTAATGAAGAACATATCAAAGGTACTAGTGAAAGAAATAAGCATTTGGCTGCGTATGAAAAGAAGTTGAAAGACACTGAAAAGAAAGAAAAGGCTGCTGCTACAAGGAAGAGAAAAGTTGATACCAAAGGTAAAGGTGGTGCTGATATCATGAGTGCTCTTTCAGGCAAGACCAAAAAGCCAAAAAGTGCTGAGGTTGAAGAGGAAGATCATCATTGTCATTTGGAGGCCAAGGAAGAAGGAACTGAGAACAAATAAGGTATTATGTGCATGTCTTGGATGCTTGACAATGATGATTTCTGATGGGCCTGAAAAATATAGACATTTACAAAATCAATCTCCTTTCCAGATCCCTCTTTGTGATTTTATTTATACTTGAGATTGGCTCTCTGTCTCTAAGGAAAGAAACTATATATCTTGCTGACTTGTTCGTTTATGATGCTTGTCTTAGCTGAGCACCTTTGTAGCTTGTTAAGCAGACACATCCTCTGTTGAGGTTTGGCATTGAATATATTTCTGTGATAAGTCAGACTTTGGTAAGTTAAAGGTCCTCCTAGAATCTAAAGAAAGAAGATATTGAACTGTAGCCATTTATTGTTAGTAGTAGCAAATCTGAAACAACGTTTGGTCATTTTTAAATCTTCCCAAACCCCAATTACTCAATGTTTAGACATTCCAAGACAACGACAACAGCACCATCAAATACCTGTAGTGGACCATCAAAGCTTCAAAATAAAAATCAATATCATACCGCTAATTCGCCGCTTAACCAATCCTTGGTATCACTAAGTTTTATGATACCTTGTAGGGGACTTGAACCGCTACTGTTGAAATACCGTTGTATGGATTGTCAAGGTGTTTTAAAACGAGATATTGGAAGTAATTGGTGGTGAGGTTTTTACTTCGATGGTCTGTGTTGTTGATAGGGCTATGTTATGAGTGGATCAGATTAAAGGAAAATTAGGCAAGCCTTGTTGATTTCAATGATTTTGAAAGGGCGAAGTATAAAGGTAATCTGAGTAGCATTACTCTTATTCCTAATTGGATGAAATGGATAGATCCGTGGATTCAGTAGGGTGTTGATCATTTGATAATATTGTTAAATGTTCTGAATTTGGCTGTATTTATAGTGTGGATATTGCATTTGCCCCATAAAGTTATAATATTTATTGAATATCCAAGAAAAATCCTAGGTTTGGGGGGGGGGGATTTGTATTTATAATTATGTGTAATGTTTACCTTTCGGTCAGGCCACGCCAATCCTATGTAAAATATTACACTTATCAATTCTAAAAGTACAAAGATGTATACAACTTGGTAGAAGGCTAGTATTTAAACTAATATATCAAGACTCGATCAACCTCAATAAAGCCTTACCTAATTCTCTTTTCCCAATCTCATCATCCCAGACCTCCGTCAATTTGCTATCAATGTCCATCTGACGTTCTTCAATGACATTTGATGTGCTATCTGTAGTAGTTGATCTTAACTTCACAATGTCCCACTCATAGATGTTCTTACTCAACATCACCAACTCTCTTTGCAGCTCCGACCATTGAGAACTAGCCTTGATGAGATTATCGGTGCTTAAGATTGATAGTTTGACATTGAGGAGAGATTTCTTAGCTTGGAGGATCTGTGATTTGCTGAGAAGGTTATAGGTTAGGAATTCTTTGAACTTGGAACGATCAAAACTGCTTGAGGCCAACGATGTAAGAGCATTTCTGTTCGAATTGAGAATAACATTGATCCATAATTTCTCCATATGTGAAAAGATGTTAAACTTAGCAAGGATTGATTGGAAGTAAGTCAAAGTATTAGCCATCTTAGTGAAACGGGGAACGATATGGGAGAATTGTCTGTTGAATTCCCAATTGAAGCCGTAAGCATATACCCTCTCACTCCATCCATCAACGAACATAGCCGAATGGACAACGGCAGGATCTATCAAATCAGTGAACAACTGGACAAACAAGGACCCTTGAGAATACCCAACCAGAGTAATCTTTCTTGAACTTTCAATTTCTTCCACAGTGTCATAATCAGGATGGAAATCAATGCCGTAATCAGTCTCCATTACATACTTCACCCCCTTGACGATATCCTCAAAGGAGACTGGTGATCTGAGCTCGGTGTATGATGAGCTGAGATCGTTGTATCCTGGTCTTTCAATGATACAATATCTTTGTAACAGATGTCCATTCTCCCCCGTAAGGTAGATATCTTCAAGCCATGCGGATGAAGTGATTGCAGAATCGGAATACCCTGAGAAGTACAACACCAATGGTTGACTGAATGTTCTGGAGGTCGAAGTGTCGAGACCGTGGCATTGGATTTGCAATAGGGAAGAACATTGTTCGTCTATGCAATGCATTTGGGAACGGCTCAATTGCTTTGGGTCCTTCTGAGATACCTGGAACTCATCAACAGTTGTCTTTCTGATTATGATCAGGTTAATGAGTTCTCCAAGACAGGCGATAGAGAAGATAATGATAACTAGGAACTTGGCAAGATGGTAGAGAACGTTGTAGACTCGTTGTTTGTTGACTCGTAGTAACCTTCTTCCTTGTTGTTGCACATGTTGATGATGGTGCTTGGCATAGGTGACCTGCATTAGATCGTAGCTGAATATTATGAACAGGTTTATCCACTTGACACTCTTGATGATTTTGGTGGTGAGTGTGAACCTTTCTGAGTCTTTGATGGCTGTGTCTAACCCATCACGCGTCAGCATTGTTCTGAGACTGGAGTACTGGGAAAACATCAGGAAAAGAAAGAGAATAAGCAATATGGTGTCGTAATGAAGCTTGTAGGAATGCCAAGTATCTTTCTTTTCAATATGACTGTGAAGGTCGTCAGTAACATCTCCTGATTCTTCTTCTACCTGCTCGTGGTCGCATTCTTCATCGAACAATTCACCATCCTTGAGTAACGCCCATGAGTCTCTATCCATAACCCAACACCACACCAAGCAAGTCAAGACACATACCTGCTCAATAGTGATATCTATCTTCAAGACGTCCAGATAGAGGAACTCGTAGGCATCATTGAGAACCAAAAGGCACAGTATGAATATATCTAGCCTGATCACAATCGGTATGAGATATTTCTGGTAGATATCATGAAGGGTTGGTATCCATGACAAGAACAGTCTCAACAGTCCTCTCTTGCCACTTAAAAACGACAGTGATTGGGACTGGGATTCGAGATCTCGAAGACTCGAGGAAGAACCAACAACTGGTGAAGAGGAATATTCCGGTCCTAGCGGAGTTGTTGTTTGTGGAGGAGGTGGTGAAGGTAATGATTGGAAGGATTCATGAACCTGCGTCGTAGTGTGAGGTGTTGATAGCAATGAAGTTGACTCAGTTGGAAATTCGATTGGTTCGGGTGATACATATCTTAGTTTGGTCTTCTGTGGCTGATTGCTCGCCTTGATTGTGTCTGATTCGTTCATATTATGATGGCGGGGTTGACCAGTTGTGCTGTTGTCCACTTCTTCAGTGGACATGATTTGTAGTACTGTGTGAGGTGGATTTATTTAGTGTGTCAATCGGACTTGATTGGTGTAGGGCCAAACTTGATAATGTTTAGGAAGTGAGTTTGAAAGATGGATCTTGTTTCAGAACAGATCTTATTGAAATTTGCCAATTCCACTCAACTGAAATAGCAACTGGACCGCGGTACATATGGGGCCAAATGTACCTTATCACATAAATTTTGATCAATAGACCACGTGATACGAAGAAAACTCCAAGCACAATATTAGACTTTTATATTAACAAGCTGTTTTTATATCTTGAATTTATATGTACATAAAAGGAAATTATAGCTGGAGCTTTATTGACAATAAAAAGTTACTGTCTTAGTGATTGCAAGAGTCTGATAGCTCGTCCTTCAACTAAGAATTAACAACAATGTATCAATTTCTTTCAATAATTGATCACGTGCGCGGAATTTATTCCTTTAACCATTGCCACACTCTAAAGATCTTGCATGAAAATCTCCTGTCTTGATCACGTTATCAAAGAATGTAACTCCGTGTTTTCAAGGTGATCTTTCAGGTGATAATATCGTTGACCATATTTGGAGTCTCCAGTTTGAAATTCCACCAAAGACTCAGAGTCTGATAAAGCAAAATCTTTCACAATATTAACACTATAAATACCTTGATATTTCCCATGATGCTTCTGATTTATCAAAAGATGATCGTTCTCATATCATCATCATCGCACATTAGTTTACCAAACTAAAACAAGCCAATAGCAAAGAACAACACACAAGGTTACCACAACCACACAACTATCCCCCCCCTGAAAATGACCAAGAAGCAAGATAGAAAACAACAACAGAAAAGAATCGCTAATTTAGCCAAAATTCAAGAATTCGAAGACTTGGAGACATTTGAGAAGTTCCTCCATGACGCCAGTGAAGATAACGAGACTGCCATCTGTCACGCCCATGTCAATTACATCCCACCATTTGTACTGCACGAATCTCATAATGATCCAGAAAGAGTCAAAGACTCTCAGAATAGAAAGAACAAGAAATTCGTCAGACATTTACATCAACATGTGGAAAAGCATCTCCTAAAGGAAATTGAACAGAATTCCGGAATGCATTTACATTTCGGTAAGGCTCAAGTGATTGAAGACTTTGACACAATAACATGGAAGTACATTGATGATACAGATCATGGTCTTGGTGACGAAGTCGACCATTTCAGAGTTGAAGTTGATGTTAAGTGCAATTCTGAAGGTGCTTTTGTCGATGTTAATTACAATTGCATAACCATTTAAGACCATCTATACCATATGTATGATATAACTTTTAGATCATATAAAATACTCCATAGAATAATATGATGTAACGAATTTTATGAAATATATTTACGTTTTAAATCTGAGAGATGTTTTTTAAAATTTAATATTGTTGGTCCTAGGCTCTAGCTATGTGATAATCGACCAGAATTTTGACTTTCTTATTGGAAAATTCGTCATATATAAATTGCTCTAAACTCCAAGCTACTTTAGTCAAATTCTGTTTAATTTTTTTCATGTTTTTGAATCATCTTACTATATACTATTATATAGTATTTTCAATTTATATAACTAGATCTGAAGGGTGAATTTCAAAAGAACGATCATGTGAATTTCAAATTTATTTTTAGCACATCATAAATCGGTATAATTGTTCTAATATTATTAATAAATGATCAGAAATTATATAATTAAAATATTTATATAGATCAAATACACGTATATGCTTAATCCAATGATCCTTATAATATATTATGAACATGAATCATCAATTATTATTAAAATTTAATCGAAATATATTAATATATATATATATAAATATTCATAATTGATAAAATTATTAGCTGAGCACAGCTCTGTTCCTTTTGAATTAAACAATTTATATTTTAATCAATCCCAAGTTAAAAAATTAATGATTATAAATATATATAAATATATATACTCATATCCAAAAAAATAAAAAAAATAACGACAACTACAGGACTCGAACCTGTGCGGGAAATCCCAAAAGATTTCTAATCTTTCGCCTTAACCACTCGGCCAAGTTGCCTTCTTTGAGTTTTAAAAAACTCGTGTGGAATCCGACAATGGGGTAAGTATGATTTTGGAAGAAATTCTTGAATTATTCAAATCTCAAGTTAAGAAGTTTGAAATGATGAAATATTTGGAAACGTGGAATTGGAAGTTTGGTGGTCTTTATAGAAGTTATCAGTTAAATTAGATTTATGTGTTATTAGTTTTTTATATTTTAATTGAAACGTTTATTGAAAAAAAAAATTCAAGTTATCAAGTTTGGAATGATGAAAAGTTTGGAAATTTTATTAATTATTGGAGGTTTGTTTGTATTTATAGAAATTATCAGTTGAATTAGGTATGTGTGTTATCAGTTTTTTAATTGAAACGTTTATTGAAAAAAAAAACCCAGCGTTTTGATATTTGGGTGGTTATTATTATTATTGGACTATCAATGTGATGTTCTATGATTGGATGTGGCCAGGTCCCTGCTTTTAGAGACTTTTGGCTGATGGTGTGAGAGGTTATGTTCTACCTTTGGATGGTGTAGTTGTTTTGTAGTAGACTATGATTTGGGCTTGAAGTTTCCGTACAATGGGTTCATGATAAATTGTAAGGAAGAGAGACAAATTATTGGATGGTCAGTTGTTAGAGTCCATTCTAAGAGTTATTAACAGTTTGGGTTTCTGTTTTTATATTGTAGCGTTGTAGAGGTATACTGTAAGGGGTTGAATGGGGTCGTAAAATGATGGTAGACTAGTATTATTCCACGTTACAGGCAGACAAGTAAACGAGTAAGATGTAATTGAGACTGGTGTTGAACTAAGTGTAACATATTTGGTAACATTTAAACTAGTGAAGTAGTTTTGTTTGCATGTGATTTTATTCATATTTGTTATTGGGGGGTTTCAATATCTAGTTTTAGTATTAACAGCGCTTAATGATGGACTTATGGCACTTTAGAAAAGTTGGATGAAAATGTAGAACTTAACGCAACAAAGAAGTGTATTAGCTTGCTATAATTGAAATAGATAAACTATTCGATCATTTAACGGGATTCCTGTCATTAAATATTTAATCATTTTTTATATTTTCATACTTATTGTCTTGCATGTTTCATAACCAAACAGGCTCAAACTGAAATGACCACAGCCCGCTTATCAAAAAAATATTTTATTCAAGATAAAATTTATCTACCTATAAGAGGTAGCTATAGATAGGTTTTAACATCTTGATTCTTTTAACAGATACTTAATCCACGAATGAAACAATTATTGGATGGCAAAGTCTATCAATTAGAGAGGACTCTCAGTCAGAGAGCTAATCAGTGCCACGTATCTAGTTTACCCGGAATATCATGACAGACAAGGGACAAGGAGACGCGGCACAAAAACCTGGAGGCAAAACTATTTTAAAATAAAAGATGAGATAATATTGACACTTTTGCCACAGACAAACACTAAACAAAGAACAACACAATATATATTAAATCAAGAATTCAACAAAAAAATGAGCTATCAACCAATCGACAATCCTCCAGAGTACACTAACCAACCACCACAATCCTCTCTTTTCTCAAACGGTGCTAAGTCTACCACTGCTAGTACACCATACCCAGGCACATCCACTACATCAGCAACAGTCCAAGACGACATCCCAGATGATTTCAAGTACGATACGAATGTGGCCGGCTGTGATATTGAGATCCGCCAAGCTTTTGCTAGAAAGGTTTATACGTTGTTATTCATCCAGCTATTAGCCACGACGATATTAGGATGGGTTATCAATGCCAATGATAATATCAGGGAATTTGCTCTCAATCATCCTTCTTTAATGTTTGTTTCTATGATCTTATCCATAGCTGCTATGTTTGGTGCCATGTGGAAATCCAAGGAATATCCTACGAATGTGATTTTATTGGGGGCGTTCACTTTGTTTGAAGGGTATGCTATTGGTGTTGTTACTAGTTTGTTTGAGACCAAGATTGTCTTGGAGGCTATGATTATTACTTTGGTTATCTTTATTGGCTTAAGTTTGTTTGCATTCCAGACGAAGTACGATTTCACCTCTTGGGTAAGTGCTTTGAATGGTGTGTTGTTCGCCTTACTTGGTGTTAGTTTTATTTGGCTTTTCATCCAGCCTTCTAATTTGATGGAATTGGTGTATTCAGGTGTCGGGGCTTTGTTGTTTTCCATTTATATTGTTGTTGACACCCAATTGATTATGAGGAAGTTCAGTGTTGAAGATGAAATCCCTGCTGCTATTGTTTTATACTTGGATATCATCAATTTGTTCCTTCACATTTTGAGAATCCTTGCCGCCACTAATGATGATTGAGATTTACTGCCTGTGGATGTGTTCAAATAATAACTAACAATTTCCACTTTTATAGCTTAACATATATGATCAATTTTATCACGTAGTTATACATATATATGCTTATTATAAGAAGAAGCCATCATGTGGAACTTGAATAACGATGACTATGTAAGAGAATAACTTAAACACTGAAAACTGCAGTAGTCTAATATTAATTATTTTAAGGACCTTGACATTTGATAATTCCTATAGAACCACAAACTCAGTAGTATCACCGGGTAACTTTTTCTTTGTTATGGAGCCTATATTCGATTCATGGAGTAAGGCCTAGTATCAGCCGTTTGTATATACATTTTTAAGCTGGTAAGTTTTCAACCTGCATAATATGGTTGATATTATTGCGGAATTTTTATATATTTTGGAATTTGGAGTGTGCGGTTACGGTTAAAAAACCAAACTGTACGGTCTTTGTGTCATTTTTTATAATTTGTTTCTAAGTCCGTATATCAGCTAGCTATGGTTATACAATATACCATGACTTGGCATCTAGGAGAAACTTGCAAAGTGGTGATTGTACGTGAAAGGATTAAGTATTATCCAATCATGTTGGTTTGATTAATAACGATATTTCGAACTAACAATAATATATATATATATATATTGATTGAAACTCCAAACAGCTGACGTTAAAATTGTTTATGTGCAAATTAGCTGAAATATAAATTTGTAATTTAAATTTTACTGTACGCGCGTATATATAATTATTTCTGCCTGTTGAGCTGGATCTTGGACCGCACGAATTATAGTTTTGGTAGAAGCCTTTCGATTTCCTTTCCTCCTGTCCAGAAGGTGAATTAAATGACTTCCCAAGTTCCCACCGTTCAATGGTAATGTTATCAATTGTAAGCATTTGTAACCCATTTAAAACATAGGTCAGGCTGAGCCTAAACAATAAACTTCTATGTTATAAACGAAGTTACGAATTCAGGCGGTTAGACAAGTAATTCTTGGAGGTTTGCAGTAGTTGAAGATTGAAACTTTGGGAATGTATAAACTAGTATATCTGAATTAAAAATCAATAAATACAGATTATACGAATGATATCGAAAGTAGATAAGCATTTATAAAACGGATCAGTTAATTGAGTTGAAGTTAAGTTGGAATTTGTCTTTATACCTTGTGAATAAGGGGTTATTTATTTAATTTTGTGATATGCAAAGCATATAAGAGAAAATGTACCCCCATGAAATTCTTAGGGGGAGTCTGCCTAGCTATTTGCGCTCCAGGCTCCAAGCCTCCAGAGTCCCCAGGCTGAGTCCCGGGACTGAGCGGAAAGAAAAAAGGCTATATGGTCAGGCCAGAGGCCAAAGGTTCGCATGGGTATACAGGTCCCTCTTTAACCGGATCCTTGGATCCGACCCAGCTTTATACGGGGGCTCTAATATGGAAATTTGTGACTGAATGTCGAGTATACAGCGACATGCATATTTGGCTGCAGACAGAAACGTCTAGTAGACTGTAGTTAGTAGTACAACAATTAGGTAGGGTACGAAAAACTTCATGAGTTCGATGTGATCCCTGATATATTTACCTTCTGATATTCCTAAATTTAAGTCTGATATACCTTTTTGATCTATAAACTCGTCAGTGTTTATTCAGAAAACAGCAGCACAAACGAGCTGTGTTAAACGACATTTACCCCCTTTGCATTTTCCTTCTTTTATCATACACTCATACAAATCATAAAGTCACGACGTTCTACGAATCAAGCATACCTCTTCTTCTTCTTCTTCTTCTTCTCAATATCATAGCATCGTAAGCTCTTCATCTAACCTGGCGACGTAAAGGAATGGACACAGCTGATTATCACCATCACCATGCCACAAGTCCAGTCTTCTCTGAATAAGACTGCCCCTACTTCCAGCACGACGTCTTCTTCGACTTCCTCTAAGATCACTTCTCCAGCAGTAACAGCAGCAACAAAGCCACAATTCCAAGTCATGCCAACATCGATCCCAGTTGTTCCAGTCCCTGCTTCTGCCTCCTCCTCCCAACTGAAGCAACAACAATACACATTGGCCCAAATGAGACCAGCAACCTCTCAGCAGCAGCAGCAGCAGCAACAGAAACTGCTCATACCCAAGACAACACCAATAGCCCCAAGACTAGCACCCAAGCCAATAGCGGCCCTCCAGCCAAAGATTGCCAGATCGTTGGACAGTTCCTTATCGTCATCGGGTCCTTCAGGAAGCAACATGGCGTTCAATTCCTCCTCCTCAGATCCCAACCAGAAGAAGTCTCCCTGCTGTATCATCACGTCCAAACAATGGGTGCTTCCTCCTAGACCCAAGGCTGGCAGGAAGCCGGACAAGAAGAAGCAGAGCAAGAAGAATACCAGTAGTAGTAGTATTAGTAGTGCTGCTGCTAGTGAGGCTGGAGGATTGAGTTCCACGGCCATGAATGTCTCTCAGAGCCACGGGATGACGAGACTTAGCGATACGCTGACCAACTTGAACATCCAGAACCCGTCGTCCTCTGCACCAAGCATCGTTTCTTCGACGAGCACTGTGACTAGCACGCTTTGTTCAGCTGTGAATGTGGTGTCCAAACCCTCTTCTTCTTCGTCTAATCCAACGGCGAAGCAGAAGGAGCTGAAGAATCAGTTGGATTCCGCCACACAGGAGAACACCAAGCTCAAGAGCATCATCGAGAAGTTGAAGCAGGAGATTGAGCAGCTGCACGCCGTTGCTTCTACGTCTCCTCCTGCTTCATCTCTTGCTGCGGTTGCCACTGCTTTGAAGACCCCACCAAACGACATCCCAGTCTCCTCTGACAACATCTCCAACAATTCTCCCTCTCCGTTATCTTTCAATCCTCTCACGAACAGCTCCACGACCATCGAATCAACAGTGGTTTCCACGCCTCAGTTCCTGGACTTCCCATTAGAAACACCCTCCAATCAACCAGCAGCAGCAGCAGCCACTCCTTCGTTCCAACGGTTCCCAGACCCTGCAGACGCAGAAGTATTCATCTCTCCTCCCACGATTGATCCTACCAAGATAGACCTGCTAATCCAGGAGAATTACAAGATGGATCTACTGATCAAGGCTGAGGAAAAGAAAGCAGCAGCCGCAAAGAAGAAGGCGGCAAAGACCACAGAACAGCCAATTAGGAAGAAGCGCCAGTATAAAAAGAAGACCAAGAAACAGGACGAAGCAGAAGCAGCAGCAGCAGCAGCAGCAATGATCAGCACTATCACTCCTGAATCAATCCACACTCCAGACTTCCAGCCTGTTTTATCCAACACAGCCACGTTGATCAAGACCGAAGACACTCCTTCGCCTCTGTCCAGCATCATCGATATGAACACTGCTGCTGCTGCTACCACGGACTCTCTCCTTTCAGACATCCCAAACATAAGCTCCATTTTGGATAGCAACGACACTTCCAGCTTCCTAACTGGGGCCACGGATAGTCTATTGACGCCAAACTATCACCATCTCCATGAAGATGAGGACACCACCACCACCCATTTCCTGGATCCAATCAACGAAGAGGGGATTGATGAAGATGAGATGCTGCAACCGTTCAAGAAACGAAGCACCAGCTCCACTGCTAATATCAAGCTAGAACGGTCAATGAGTTGTCTTTCTGATTATCGTAGAAGAGCAAGAACTTCCTCTCATGGCCATCTGCCTCACTCTCTATCCCGTTCATTATCCACTACTGCTACTGCTACTACTACGTCTTCTATGAATATTGACGAAGACATCTTTATCTCACCATGGTCTCAATCCACAAGCGAATTCCTTAACGAGGACAATACGATGTCGAACATTCTTGATTCTGATTCTCCGTTGAATGTCCAACAAGAGGAGAACCAGGATGTCGACATGCTGCAGGATGATTGGGATCAGGGGTTATTGAATAAGAATAATGCCACCACCACTACGAGTATGATGACAGGTTTGAATGCTGTTGATTCATGGAATGATGATGGACAGGAGGCCAGGTTTGTAGATGTTGGATCGTTCTGGTCGTGAGATCTCAGCTAGGCATATGTAATGTCTGTTACGCAGTTTATGATTTTAATGTTTAATAAAAATGTTTTATTTGCTTTTTATATAAAATAGTTTACGAATAGATAATAGTTTTTTTAAAAGGAATATTTAAAATAAATAGAATAACTCAACTGTTTCGCCCCCTCTCTCTCCAATATAAAGAGAACTGTAGCTGAACTATCATGACGTCTAGCAGTATATTTGTACATGAATATTAGTTCTCACGTAATAATGACCCATATGCATTATATACAACAACACAAATTAACTAACATACCCATAATAAGACAAAAATACATGCAAGCAACAGTCATGTGACTTCTAACGGTTCAATTAGAAGAAAGTGTAGAAAGAACCAGCAATAGCAGAGAAGGCCAAGACGGCGTAACCGGTTCTATAAACACCCTTCAAGGTTAATTCCTTACCAGCATCCCACAACAAATGTCTGACACCGTTACCCATGTGGAAGAAGAAAGGGAAGGCCAAGGCAGACTTGATACCAGTTTGAGCAGTCCAACTTAATTGGTTCCAACAGTTGACAACAACATCGGAATTGAAACCCAAGTCAAAGATTGAGGAAAATCCATAGGCACAAGTAATACCGTAGAAAAGACCAGCCAACATCACACCTGAAACACGGTGGACGGAGGACAAGTACCAGGTTAATTGTGGTTGGTAGATAGTTAAATGTGGGGAACATGGTCTGTTCTTTCTTTGTTCTCTCAAGATATGGTCTTCTGATTCAATGGAAGCCTTGACAGTGTTTAAAGATCTAGAAATGCTAGAACGGGAAATCAATGATAATTGGGTGCTCTTGACAGCAGCTCTTCTGGTTAAGGCGAACATTATGACTGAGTATGTGGTGGAGTATATTTTGGGATTTGAAGTGATAACAATACAGCCCTGAAAGTACACGTTAACAATAATGTTAAACTTGATGCAGAATTTAGTAATTATTAATTCCAACTTTTCTCCAATTCAACTTTTGCTTAGTTACTGCGCGCTTCTTATTTGACAAATTTTGATCACCAAACCATCGCCTTATAACGGAACCGAAAATCGGACGACTACACATTTAACAGTATGGTTATGTAATCAAGCACGGTCAGATGGCCCACGTCCAGGCACTGGAGTAACACACGAGTGACATCCGGAGGATTTCGGGGGAAGGAAGTCTCATGAGGATTCAGGAACCTTTGACCCGTGAATACTTGACAGACGCGCGCTCGTGCGTAGAGATTCAAATAAAACCGTGGATAGTTGACAGCTACATATAATATTGTTTTCGCGAATATCTTCAACCAAAAAAATAAATAGAGACCAATATTATGTTGACGCGTCTAAGATTCATAATCTCTTAACAAACCAAATAAATTAACATCCAGGTCACACATTCATCTCTCTCATAACAGAAAAAATAGAATAAAATAGAATAAAATAAAATGGACAAACCCCGTATTAGCAAACATAGCACATCGACATTAAAACAACGCCAAATAGCACACCTTCAATCCCAATTAGCCCAACTTCAAACAAATATGCAAACATTCGAATCACTTATAAAAATAACCGTTGACCAAGCTAGAGATCTAAGACAGTTAGGAATCAATCATGCCGCGTTGTTTCAAAGCGCTCATTCCGTGTTTGAAAAGGAAGCTGTTGAAAGTAATGCCGTAGTCAATGAAGAAGGATTACAGAAGGGAAATGATATGGTTGCTACGAGCAGGATTGATGGTGGTGATACTGATGATTATTCTTCATGAGGATTATAATATCTCATGGGAATTGAAGACATTTTGGGATTATCACCATGATTATGGGTTGATTAAGAGATTACACACACAAGCTATAAATGCCACCATGCTTCTGTAATTCATGATGTTCATTTGAAGAGAGTGACGCATATGTTGAGGGGGTCCGTTCTGATGCTACTAGTTTCAAGTCTACGCAACAATATCACTGTCAGGGACTCAGATTCGTGAAACTTAATTTAATATTAAAAGAAACCTGTACAAATTGAACTATAACTGGTGCGAGAGAGAACTGAATGTATAATGATTAATAGCAATTGATGATTAAAATCATAATTTGGCCTTAGAACCAGTAACAAAAGTGATACCTTTAGCAATATTGACCTTCAATTCCTTAGTGGCGACATCGAACAAATGTTTTTCATGTTGGTTCAATTCGTCAAGAATACCATACTCGACATTCTCAGCACCTCTCTTGGATAATCTAACAGGCAAGGAGATGAAATCAACACCTGGAACTTGAGCCTTGACCTCTTTGACACCTTGAATGGATTCATCCAAATAGATAAAAGTATCTTCGACGATTCCAGTCTCACCTTTGATAGCCTTCAACAATCTTTCCACAAAGACATAAGCGGAATAAGCCATGGATAAAGTGGCGGAACCAGCACCATCCTTAGCCTTGACGACTTCATCACCACCGAATTGGATTCTATGAACCAATGCATCTCTTTGAGTGGTGGTTAACTTGTTGTAAGAAGCAGCCTTGGAAAGGATTGGAACAATGGTGTTACCTGAATGACCACCAATGACATTGATCTCGGTTAAATCTTTCCAAGAGTTTTCGAATCCATTGACAAAAGTCTTAGCTCTAACGAGATCCAAAGTGGTGATACCGAATAATCTTCTAGCATCAAACACACCAGCATCTGATAAGACTTGTTTGAAGATAGGAACGGTGGAATTGACAGGGTTAGAAATCACTAAAACCATAGCATTAGGAGCAAATTCAGCAACACCTTGAGCTAAAGTTTTAATAATACCAGCATTGATTTTGAATAAATCATCACGAGTCATCCCTGGTTTTCTAGGAATACCAGCTGGAATAACAACAACATCAGTACCAGATAAGGCTTGTTTTAATTCATCTTTGTCATAACCAGTGACTTTCACATCGGTATTGATATGGGATAAATCTGTAGCGACACCTTTGGCTAATCTGATATCGTATAAAGCCAATTCGGTTAAGTATGGTGATAGTTTCAATAATAAAGATAATGGTTGACCGATACCACCAGAGGCACCTAAGACTGCTAATTTGACCATATTTTGCTTGTTTTTGGTTTTGTTTATTCTTAATACAATTGGATACCTTTTTCTGATTAAGTTTAATGGATGAGAGGGGTGTTTAAGTTCTTTTATAATAAACTTTTATTATTTACGCAGTCAGGTTTTTTTTATTTTATATATAATGATTTGATCTGACTCAGGAGGCTAAACTGGTAGGCCAGGCTCCAAGTTTCAACTACGTGCACGCGAGTTTAACCGATACCATGTACCAATAGCCGCACTTCCACTAGGTGGATTCTCAGCTTGAATTTTGGGACGACCGGAAGCCCGATTAGGAAATTTATCTGGGGGATTGAAATAGGCCGGGTCAATTCGGAATTTGAGAATATAAAAAATTATAGATCGCTAGTTATATCTTGACCTGGAGTTTTCAGGGTGTGTAATTTAATGAAGTCATTTTCGGATTACTGGATTCATTAATATTATTATTATTATATATAGAGCTGATTAACCTTGATAGTATATCTTCTTATTTCAACATATAGCCGATCTGACGTGTTTTATACTAATATGTTCGAACATTTCTACAAGCAGTTAATCTTTCAAAATATCTATATAGTAAAATATAAGTATCTTGTAAAGAAACCTATAGAGCATGTCCGATACTCCCTTGACATTATACATGAGGATGTAAAAATATATCATATGTGTTGACATAATCTGATTAGAATTTATATATGTTTCGAAATAAAATCAGTTTATAATCATTTATTTAATTTATTAAAGATCTATTTATCTTTTTGTATAACGAAAGTCCTCAAATAAGCCTATATAAGCTAGGTGAAAAATTATCAGCATTATAATATATGAGAGGCTAGGAGCACGTTACGTCGAACAAATCCTGCCTAGTTTTATGAGAATTGGCCTTTTACCTAGCTGGTGCTATTAATTTGTAAATTCCCACTCTGCCTAGCAAAATAATTTATTGACAGATCCTGTGCGTGGACGAACCGGGAGAATGTATTGCTCTAGCCGGTACTTACTGTACGTGTTATATAATCGCGCGATCAACCTGGCAAAATATTCAAATTGGCAAGAAAAATAGCAGTTTTTTGATGAACAAAATTTTGAAGGCGACTATCACAAGCTGTTTTACAGTTTTGAATTAAGATATCTTTTTAACAAACTCCACACAGACACACTTACTGCACAGACGTTCAATTGCAATTAATCCATCCACATATCCAACTATCGTACAATCCTTTCTACCAATTGCACACACACAATTGCCCTTTTTCTTTTCTTTGCTATCAGGGTTCAATTGGGAATACGTCATTTCATTTTCCACTTGTTAATATCGCCCCCTTTCTTTCTTTCGGTTTTCCCTTCCAAGTGGTTGACAGTGGGGTCTTTTTTTTGCTAGATAACACTCGCAATTGTTTTTGACCTAGACGCGATCTCTTTGTCTGCTTCAAGATTGAGAGAGATCACAGAAACAATGCACACCAACAAGAACAATAATGGTAACAACCAGCAGCAGCAGCAGCAGCAGCAGCAAGAACCTTCCTTCACGACTTCTACAGGCGGGAAGAACCCTCGTCAGATCCACATTGCGCACAGACGCTCTCCTTCAGAACTGACCAATCTTATGATGGAGCAGTTTGCCCTCCAACGCCAGTTGGAGATTGTCCAGCAGCAACAGCAACAGATCCTGGCCCAACAAGCTGCTGCTGGCAGTGGTGGATTGTTGCCACCTGCACAGTTCCACAGACGCACAGGTTCTGGCTCCAGCAACAGCTCTCACCGTCGTTCGCAATCCTCAATCACAGGTGCCATGGGCTCGTTTGCAATGCCGCCTTCTACCCCGAAGCAGCAGCAGCAGTCGCAGTCTCAAGAACGCTCGTCTTCATTGGCTGCTTCTCCAAGCGTCCACCAGCCAGGCCACAACAGAAGACACTCGCTTGGTTTGTCTGAGGCGAAGAAGGCTGCAGCTCAAGTGCAAGCCCAAAGAGCCGCCACGTCTTCTTCTTCTTCTTCTTCAGGGATTCCTGATTTGGTGGTGCCTTTGCCTTCGAACGAGGAGCCAGCTCCTTCCGGGTTCAAGTTCCCGTCCACACAATTGGAACCTCCTTCTCCAAGCAAACAACATGGCGGTGGCAACAACAACAACAGAGCCAGAGCCAGATCCATCACGGCCTCGCCACAGAAGAACTTCTCCTTCCCACCAAAGTCGCCTTCTTCCCACGACAACAACAACACTTTAGCTGCGCCATTCACACACGAACGTCGTTCTTCAGGCCATTACCGTTCCAGATCCGGTGCTGGGGACATCAACACGAACTGGAGAAGACAGCAATCGCCATCTCGTAATAATGGCGCTGGTGGCGGTGGTAATGATGCCGGGCCGGAATTCACGCCAGGCCACCGGTACCGGAACTCCCATTCGCATTCAGGCTCGATTTCCTCTATTTCTGGGTTCCAACAAGGCCAAGGTGGCCAAGGTGGCCAGCAGGGCAACGGCGGGAGAAAGTCTCTTTTTGCGCCATACTTGCCACAGTCGTCCATTCCAGACCTGGTTGCCGAGGGCCGTTTGGTTCTTGGGACGTTGCGTGTGAACAAGAAGAACCGGTCGGACGCGTATGTCTCCACTGACGGGCTTCTTGACGCGGATATCTTCATCTGTGGGTCCAAGGACAGAAACAGAGCCTTGGAGGGCGATTTGGTGGCCGTGGAGCTGCTGGAGGTTGACGAGGTTTGGAGCTCGAAGAGAGAAAAGGAGGAGAAGAAGAGACGCAAAGATAACACCCATCACAGTGGCGGCAACGGCAGCAGTGGCGGCAGCAATGCTGAGCCGGCTGGTGCTACGTCTGAGGACGTGCACAACGACGCCTCCACCACTTCTTCGTCGTCTTCGTCTTCTTCTTCTTCTTCTGGAACAGCCACTTCTGAGACCAACACGTCGATTTCCGACGACAAATCGTCGAGTGGCGGAAGCCTGCAAAGACGCGGGTCTTTGAAACAGCGTCCAACTTTGAAGAAGAACGACGACGTCGAAGTCGAAGGACAGAGCTTGTTGCTGGTGGAAGAAGAGGAGATCAGCGACGAGTACAAGCCGCTGTACGCCGGCCACGTCGTTGCTGTCATTGACCGTATCCCCGGCCAGCTGTTTGCAGGGACTCTGGGCCTGCTGCGTCCTTCCCAACAATCAAAGGAAAACAAAGACGGCGGTGGCGGCGGCAACAAGCCAAAGATCGTCTGGTTCAAGCCAACCGACAAGAAAGTCCCATTGATTGCCATCCCTACAGAACAGGCCCCTAAGGACTTTGTGGAGAACGTTGACAGTTATGCCGGCCGCCTGTTTGTGGCGTCGATCAAAAGATGGCCAATCACGTCTCTGCATCCGTTCGGGACGCTTGTGTCTGAGCTGGGGCCTATGAACGATGCCGGGATCGAGGTGGATGCCATTTTGAGAGACAACAATTTCCTCTGCGACGAGTTCAGCAACGGTTCGCGGGAGGAGGAGGAAAAACAGGATTTCGAACTGAACAACGTGGATTCCGACAACAGAAGAGATTTCAGTGGTGAATATGTCCTTGCTATCAGTGAGAACGGCGCGTGGAGCGACCTGGCGCTCCATGTCAAGAGAGTGGACGAGCAGACCATCGAGCTGGGGGTCCATGTCAGCGACGTCACTGCGCACATCAAAGAAGGCTCTTCTTTGGACAAGAAGGCCAGAAAGAGATCCACCGCGGTTGTTCTTCCCCAGAAACAGGTTGGACTGTTGCCTGCGGCCATTGTCGAGCTTCTAAGCTTCGCGAAGGACAAGAAGTCTCTTGCGGTCAGCGTCGTTCTGCTAATCGACACCAAGGACAACTTCAACGTCAAGGATTCGTGGATTGGCGAGTCCGTTGTCCAGCCTAAGAGGTGTCTCAGCCTGGACCAAGTGGACGAGATCGATCGCGTGGCGGTTTCTGACGCCTGCAGGGATTACATTAAGACGATTGCCCTGATCTCCTGCGAGTTCAAGCGCCAAAGACTGGGCAACCCGCAACTCTCCAACGACGTGAACTTGACTCTTCTGGACCAGCTCGACGACGAGAGAATCAGGTTGGACCTCAACCTGTTCAAGCAGGCCAGCAGTTACTACTCGATTCTCAACGAAATCAACCTGAAGGTCAACTCCCTCGTTGCCGAACTGACCAGTTCCAAACTGGGCGAGGCGGCCTTCTTGAGACGATTGGCCATTCCAACAGCCACAAAGCTCGATTCCTTCGTCAAGAAATGCCTGCTTTTCGATGTCGAAATCGACACCTCCTCCAATTCCAACCTGATCAACTCCATCCTGAACATCGAAGACCCGGTGAAACGACAATGTGTGGAGATTCTTCTCCACAAGATTGCTCCAAGGGGCAAATATTACATCGCGTCCACCTCGGGTTCCAATGCCGCTTGGTATTTCAACTTGCCAAGTTACACCCATTTCACCTCTCCTTTGCGCAGATATGCCGATCATATCGTCCATCGTCAATTGAAATCCATCATTTCCTCCTCCCGCACCGTTCCAGATTCGAAAGATATCGAATCCTTGAAAATGACTGCTGAATATTGTAATTTCAAAAAGGATTGTGCCAAATCTTCTCAAGATCAAGCCATCCATCTCCTGCTAAGCAAGGTTCTCAACTCAATGTCCCATTCCATTGGCCAACTACTGACCGAAGCCGTGGTTCTACAAGTTTATGAATCCTCTTTCGATGTCTATTTACCTGAATTCGGCATTGAGAAACGTGTCCATGGGGATCAATTACCTTTGAAGAAATGCGAGTTCAATAAACCAAAGGCCATTTTGGAATTGTATTGGGAAAAGGGCGTCGATTCAGCCACTTATATCCCTGATGATGAATTGGAACCTTTGAGTTATAGAAACAGTATCAAGAACAATAAATTCAGAGCCAATTCTCAAGAAATTGTCAGTTATTTCAACCAACATCAAACCCGTTCTGATAATGATGATGTTATTTCTCAATTGGAATCTCTCGGATTATCTTCACCTCAATTATCAACTTCCTCTTCTATCGATGATTATTTCAAAGATTTGAAATTATTATCCACAGATAAGAATGATTGTATCCAAGAAATTGAAACCTATTGTAAAGTTCCAGTCTTGTTAAGATCTGAAATTGGTATGGCTTTACCGTGTTTGACTGTTCATGCTTTGAATCCGTTCTTGAATCAGGATTAAATATAATTATTATTAACTTTAAGGGAGTTTTTTTGTTTGTTTTACGTGTGTTTATGTTTTAATTAATAGTTCGAATGTGTTAATCATGCTTATATTATTATATATTATATTCCAAGTTCTTTCTTAACCTTCTCTCGAATCCTTTCATTCCATTCTTCATAAGTCTCAATCTCCATATCATGAAAATATTGACGTTGTTTAATAACAACAGCTGGTAATGGATTTTTACTACTAGCAACACTACTAACACTCATCTTATCCAATTCTCCTGATAACACATCCATCGAATCGTTTTCCCTTTCTTCCTTCTTCGGTTCTTTCTTTGATTTACTTGTCTTGATCTTCCCCAATTGTGAAGCAATTAAAAACATAGTCATATTATCATATCCTCTTCCTGTCAATTCATCAGATCGATCCAAACATTCATCCATCACCGTATCAATACATGCTTCCAAATCCTTCCCCTTAGATATCTCCTTTCTTACAAAACTTATCAAATCTTGATTGTTAAAAACATCATAAATCCCATCACATGCAAGAATTATAAATTCAATCTCTGATGATAATTTGTATAATGTCACTTCAGGGAAACATGTCACTTGTGTTGATTCAGAACCTAATGTTGTGATATTCGTATTAGCAAAATTCAAAGGTAATGTATCTGGGGTTTGTTGAACCAAAAGAGAAGGATTGTAAATTTGTCTAAGTTTGAAATTAAAATCTCCAAAAGCTCTAGAAAGTGCCAAAACACCTCCAACTCTATTATAAGTCACCGATCCATTGGCATCGTTGATTCGGATTAATTCACCAATATGGTTTGGTTTATGATCAAAACTCAAAGATTTAGCTGTCCCATCATGTGAAACTATCAATCTTGAATCTCCTGAATTGACTGTATAGAGATCCTCATTGTTAATAATCACTGCCATTATTGCTGTAGAACCAGAATTGTTCTTCTTCTTATTGAAATTGAATTTGTCATTTTCATTCTCAGAACTATGAAGATAATTGTACAATTGACTATCAGCACAAATAAAAGCAGCTTGAAGCTTATGAATCATAAGTGCTTCATTCGAAGCAAATCTTTGTAAAATATCAATAGATTCCCTTTTAATAATCTCATCCATCACATAACCTGATAAATTCTCCCCTAAAAACTTCGAGGTCTCTCCACCTCCATGTCCATCAAAAACACCAAAGATCTTAATATCCATCGTACTAAGTGTATTATCTATCCTTTGAAATTCAACAGATTGATAGAAATGAACTAAATGAGAATCCTCTTGAGTCAACCGATACCCTTGCATGGACCCCACAGCATATGAAAACTTCGTGTCTATGCTATGTGTGAGCTCCTTATCGTTCGTCTCATGCGATACGTATTGTCCCATTACCTCTAGTTTTATTAAGTTCTGGGTCTTTTTTTTTTGTTTTTGATATATTTTTTTGCTTGATAAGAGAAGGCAAAGTAGTAAAAGTTGGGAGATCTGTATATGTTTGAAGTTATAATTGATCGGAAGCACACAACAGAAAATGTTTAACTTTCGTTCAGAAAGATTTATTCTATAGTACAAGTGAATATTGTAGAGTGAAAATACGTTTGGATTTTAAATTCTTGAGATCATACTTTCATTATATCTACATTTTCCACATAGTTTATTACAAGTCTGCTTAGCTTATTTTGTTGGCTCCTGCAGTCTGTTGCTGCTATTTTCTATCCGGAGAGAGGGGCAATTATGGTCACGTGATAGTTTGTCCACACTTTTGCATGGTCTTTTTCTTTAAAAAAAATATTCAGCTAGGCCTTTGTCACATTATTGTTGGATTACATGCTATCTAATAGATAGATGGAATCAAATAATTTAATATCATAATATTTGTTAAGATATATATATACAGAGACCTGCCCTGTAATTAATATAATCAATACTAACTAACTAAAGTTCGAATTGTAAAACACATGCAGTAGACATGGACCATGGTACCCTTCCATTTATAATTTATAAATCATGTGTGTCCCTTTAAATATTCAAAAAGGTACCAAATTTAATAGCAAAAACAATGGGTTACTGCCTTATACAGACAGCAAACAAATCATTTAACCCGATCTTAAAAAGTTTGATCGGTTGAAACCAGTCCCAACCCCTCTTTTTCACATAAGATCAAACTGCATTCATAGTATGGAATATACTATGAACGAGTTAATTCACCTGTATCTTAAACAGACACAAAACCTTGAGATCTTACACCCTTTTTAGTATAAGAAATCTCATTCAAATTCCTCTTGATGATCAAGATGATGATTCAAAATCCAGCCCAGTATAAGGAGTCTCTATACTTTGGCTCCATTTCACCAGTATTCCATAAGTTTCTTGCAGCAGAGGAAGAAGCCATGGAATATTTGAAGTTATTCTTAATCAGGAAGAAAGAAACACCATACCCAACCATGAAACAAGCAACCCCCTTTTTGAAGTTTTGCATGTTGAACTTATTGTTTGGAGATCCCTTCATGAATTGATGTGGATATTTTAAGAGAGTTGAGTAAGCACGCTGTGGAATCATTTTATATGTAATTGTAAGTTGTTGTGTTGTTAGAATTGACTTGTATTCTTAAAGGTTTAAATATGAATAAGGAGTGAGTCGAATAGTTGGAAAATATGGCCTCATTTTATATCTAGTCCTCTACACTGAATCCCTATATCTTGCGATTTTGAATTCACACAGGCACAACTACGTCAAACATGTCGCACTGACCATAAAATTAAAGGAGAGATCAAGAAGTATCTCAGTAAGATTAGGTAATACACAAGCGGGGTTCGCTAGCTTCCCCAAGACAAAGCCGCGTTTTCTGATAACAAAAAAAAGAAAATTAGGCTATGTAAGATAATCAAAAATATTCTCTTTCAGCTTATAACTTTTTTCTAATCATGTCGAGTACTAAATAATATTATGTACAATGATTCAATACTAGAACTTGCCTTATTTTAGGAAAGATACACCGAAATATTATTAATATATTTATTCTTCCGACTTGTGCAGATCAGCCACATGGGTTTACAGTTAAGCAAAAGTTGGAGTAAATTGTTACCTAATATATCTTATATCTTACTTCAACAGCATCACAAATCCACAGTTTACACCTTATTCACACACGTATTTGTTTAAGAATTGAAACTAATTAGTAATATAAAATTAATAATTATCAATTATGGAAGCAAAGAGATGCTATAACAAAGACTGTTTGAAGATAGTACTATGATTCAGAACACTCAAGAGCAGACTTTCTCCAGTGATTAGTATGAATGTATAATAACGTCGTGGTACACATATCGGCTATAACATCTCATCTAGACGTAATGAATATTATGGAAAATTTTGTTGATCTAACTGCATCTCATCATCAATGGTTGTAATTTTTGAAATTACTGATCTATAGTTGATCTTTTGATCTTATCTTCTCCACACGTCATCTGTTCACAACTTGACAATTCCTGACACAATTTTTCTCGAATTTCGCGGGTGTCATTTGTTGTCATGTTCATTAGTTTGGGACACGTGATTTTATAATCATGGGATTCACATAAGGTAAAGGACTACGAAGTTTTCAACATGGAGAAACAAAAATGTTTCGCAAAAACTCTTAGATATCGCCAAATTAGGAATTTCATGGGGTACGGAAGTGCGTAATTTATGTAATATACTTGCGACTTCCAAACCTATATATATCAGGTCTAAATCACGTGGTCAAATCTATTTGAACGAGTTTTGATATTTCGATTTCAAAGATATCAACAGATGGTGAAGAACTAGTGTTTACTTAATGGATCACTATTCTTAGAAAGTAACATAACTTTGACATGATAAATCACAAGGGTCTTACCGTGAACCGAGAACCATTGGAAGGTTGTTTTACATGTTTAAGAGACTGATCAATACTCGTCTTCACATTTGAATTGCATTATATATATTATTTAATCTTGAAATTAATTTTGACTAACTTGGAAGTTGGAATCGACACACACAACAAGAAAACGTCAAGGACTCAAAGTAAATGTTAATTACTATACACGATCTTGATTGTTTGATTCAACACTACAGCTAGCTGTTTAGCCTTCGGTTAACTCCAGGACCAAGATAATTATTTCAAGCTCCGGGATTCTTCGGATAGACACGTGCATCCGGGTAACTGATTAAACCCCTGACAGTACTAGTTGTTAGCACCGAAAAATGTATTATATAGTAGCACCACACACGCAGATCGTTATAAGCACATACGTGGTTTTCATGAACAAGTGGATGGTTTCTAGTGAAAATTGTTTTGTTTTTCACTTTGGTATATCAATTATTTAATTCTTGTAAATAACATATTTAAGCCTTAAAAGGTCAGAGTTAGCTTGAACCAAAATCCAGTCTGAAGATTCGGAGATTACAATATACGCATAATTTTAATTTAATAGCCCTGTTTCAAGGCAAAAGTCATTTGTTGCACTTGGCACATCCCTGATAAACCGCAGCTTTGTTCAAATATTAACAGCCAAAATAATCGATATTTTCATCAATTGACAACAACACATATTTAAACATTTTCATCAAACCCATCTCTGATAATCAATAGAACACCACACATACTACACAAACACATGGATACAAGATACAAAAGGAAAGTCTCCTTCAACTCGCTTACCCCAAATTTACCCGCCCGTCAAACCAGTGACGAGGACTTGAAACCTCTCTACATTCCAGGACAATATGTAAAGAGTTCGTCACAACTTTCAGACAGAGATTTGAACTTTGGGTTTGATCCTGCTTCATCAAACATGGATGTTGAGAAGATTTTAAGCTCTTTCAAAGGGTTTAACAACAATGCACAATTATCACAACCTACTAAAAGCAAGAAAGCACCTAAATTACCGCCACCTCCAAAGAAATCAAGTATCAAGAATTGGAAACCTGAAGAAGGGTCAGCTAGTACTACGAAGAGACCGTCTCTTCTTGGTCTTACTGATGAGGAACTCTTAATGAGAGATAAACAATTCAGTTCTTCAGGTGGTGTTGATTTAGATAAACTGAAGTTTGATGGGGACACTTATCTACCAGCCATTATTTGTTCTGATCACATGGAAAGTAAAGGGAGAAGAGCATCCATACCAGCAGAGAAATTCAGACCAATCACTAACGAAGTTGCTCATGGTGATGTCGATAAGTTGAAATCTAAGAAGCTTAATAGTGCGTTTAGTGCCTTTTCTTTGAATTTTGAAAGTATTCATTTCGATCATGAGAAATGCACGAGATGTGTCACGCTTTATATTAACCATCATCATGATTTCAATTCTTTAATATGGTATATCAAGGAGTTTATGAAAGATTACGACCAGTTGATTATTATTTATGAGATTAATGGAAGTTTCAGTCCCTTGGGGAAATCAATATCCATTGATTCTATCCTTGAATCCGATCATGAAATAAACACCAAGATCAACAGGATCATCAATTATTATTTCAAGCTGGTCGATATGTTGAAGGTGGATATGAACATATCAGTGACATTTGAAGTGATTCAAAACATGAAGCTTTGGATGATAATGCAGAAACTTGAGAGTATTTTCCCTGATTTATCACACTTTCTTATTCCCAGTAAGACACTTGAATCATTCCATGTCTCTCCTCAAACTTTAGGAGAAGTCTTAGTTAAGAATAGATCGGCTCTGAAAGTGGTGAAGGTTCCTAAATTTGAGGATAATCAAGAAGAACATTTACCACCACCATCATGTTCAGATGCAACTAATCCTTCATTAGATTCCGATGATCCTCTATTCAAAGTAGAAGAACTCTCCTTAGCGGAAATATCAATACAACTTTCGCATTCTAAATTTGATCATCCATACGTTGATTATATTAACCCAACAGTGATCAAGCCAGAAATTAAGATCAAATTTGAAGACACTTTACACCCAGAAGGTAATGGTATGACTAATAATAATAATAATGAGTCTGGATCCATTCATTCAAGAGGTTCCAATGCTTCATCGGAGTTCAGGAAGATCAAAAGTCTATTAGACGAGGATTACAATCAAGTGGATACACCGAATGGAAATAATGGATTGCTGAATGTCACATTTTCGACAAAACCAACCATCAGGAAAAGTATGACGAACACTGAAAGAACTCCCTTACGGAAACAAGCAAGTCGTACATCTGCACTTAGTGTTGACAGAGGTATGAAGAAGAAGCAGAAGGAACAACAACAACAATCTTCGTCTGGATCTGGCTCAAAGGATAGTGGTTCTTCAACAAAGGTGAAGAAGGGATTATTTGGATTGTTCTCTAAAAAGAAGTAGTTTCCAGCAGGCAAGAGCTAAGAGTGCTTTAAGTCTGTAAAAATATAGATATGGCGCGTTTAGAATATTTAACGAATAATTTAATGATGATTTGTTTATGAAATTGTAATATTATTAATAATAATTATTATCATTATTTTGTATCGGCTCTGTCATTTGGCACGTGACTAAGATTTTGGGCTACATTTTAATATTTGATTTTGTTCGCGATTCCATGCAAATCTCGGCGTCGTACAGAGGTGATCTGATGGGAAGCTGAAGATCTTAAAACATGAGGATCGCTGTAATTTATAGTTCATATATAATAGCTGGAATACTCCGTCTTTAATCATCTCTCTCTCTCTCTGTGAATCAGCAATGAATCAAGTATGTTAGACAGCCTCATAAAGGGGATCTGTTTTTCTTGAAACGTTAAAACAATCACTGATACTAACCACAATGAATCCCAGCTTCCCATCCAACCACCAATCCCAGATCCACTGTACCAAGAAGACCTCAATGGTGTGCGTCTATCATGGACAGCGATCCCACAGTCCAAGATCGAGTCCTCCAGACTCCACGTTCCTTTAGGAGCACTTTACACCCCTCTCAAACAACGTCCTACACAAGAAGAAGGAGAGGAGGAAGATGGCGTGCCTCCGCTATGCTTGATCAACGATTCGCCAATCATTTGTACCACGGCTCAGTGTGGAGGGATCCTGAACCCGCACTGTGCCATCAACCACGAGCAAGGACTATGGTTCTGTGTTCTCTGTGGCAATGCTCGTAATGGTCTTCCGTTGTCTAACCAGATGCTACCTCACGTGCAACGGGGGAATGAGACAGTGGAGTATCTTCTTCCGCACAGAAGCATCACGCCTACGTCTGTGTTTGTGTTTGTCGTGGATCTATGTGTCAGTGAGGAGGATTTCACCAGTTTGAAGGAGCAGATCCTTGTCAGTTTGAACTATATTCCTATGGGGACTCTCATTGGGTTGGTGACTTTTGGTAAGAATGTCAACGTCTATGAATTGGGCCAGGAGGATGACGTCAGATCGTATGCCTTTAGCGGGAAGAAAGAGTATTCCGTGGACGAAGTCCGTAAGATCCTAGGGTTTGTAGGCAAGGATATGAGAAGTGCCAATGCTGTTATTAACGACCACGAGACGAATGCTTCCAGATTCCTAAGACCTTTACCAGAGGTTGAGTTCACTCTCACGACGATTCTTGATTCCCTCAGCCGCGATGAATGGTCCTTTGACTCGGCCACCCAGAGACCCCTAAGGGCCACCGGATCTGCTTTGAACATCACCTCCTTGCTTCTCAGCATGGCTTATCCCAAGTCTGGTGCACAGGTGCTCTTGTTCTCAGGCGGTGCATGTACTGTTGGGCCAGGCCAGATTGCTGGCGATGAGCTTCGTGAGTCGCTCAGATCGCATTATTCGATTGAACAGGGCCAGGCCAAGCATTTGAAGAAGGCAAGGGAGTTCTATGGGAAAGTGAGCAAGGTTTGTCTGAACGAGGGCACCACGGTGAATGTGTTTGTTGGTGCTTATGACCAGGTGGGGCTGTATGAGATGGAAGGATTGATCAGAAAATCTGGAGGGATGATAGTGCTCTCCGACTCCTTCACCACGTCCATTTTCAAACAATCTTTGCAAAAGTTCCTAACCATGAACGACTCCAGGGGAGATTTGATCCTAGGTTTGAACGCCACCTTGGAGGTCAAGACCTCCAGACATTTGAAAGTGGCTGGGTTTATCGGGAACGCCACTTCTTTGGAAAGAGACACGATGTATGTCTCGAAAGAGACCAAGAACGCCATTGGCTTGTCTGGCTCGTCTGCGTGGAAACTATCAACCATCTACGCCAATTCGTCCTATGCCGTGTTCTTCGATATCGTCGAGGATCTCCCAATGCCCCAATCCGCTTATGTTCAATTCATAACACACTACAACTCCGTTGATGGCTCGACTCGTCTCCGTGTGACCACGATTGCGGTGGAGTCCAAGGTTCATGACTTCATCTATTGTTTTGACCAAGAATGTGCCACTGTGTTATTGGCCCGTATTGCCGTGGACAAGTTGAACAATGGTGCTGCAAGCGTGGAAGTGTTGAGATACGTGGACCAAGTGTTGATCAGCTTCCTTAAACGATTCGCCACCTTCTTGAAAAACGACAAAGACTCCTTCTCTTTGATCCAGCAGCATTCTCTCTTGCCCCAGTTTGTCTATCACTTGAAAAGATCGGCCTTCTTGCAGAACTTCAACAACTCGCCGGACGAATCTGTCTTCTACAGACATTATCTTGGCGTGGAGGACACCAACAACTCGCTAGTGATGATCCAACCAACGTTGACCGCCTATGATCAGAACCACATGAACGAGATCGACGCTGCCAGTGTGGACCATACACAAGAAGGCTCGGAAGAATACGGGGTCCCTGTGCTTCTCGATTCGTTGTCTTTGCATCCTGAACGGATTCTTCTCTTGGACACGTTTTTCCATATTTTGATCCATCATGGTTCAACAATCACAGCCTGGAGAGAGGCCGGGTACCAGGATCAACCGGATTTTGCCAACTTCAAGAAACTTTTGGAGATTCCAAGAATCGACGCTGTGGAGTTGTTAAGGGATCGATTCCCCCTGCCTAGATTCATCGACTGTGTGGAGGGAGATTCCCAATCAAGATTCCTATACGCCAGGTTGAATCCAACTAGCAACAACAACAACAACAACGGTTCTGCAGGAGATGTCGGCTTGAAGATCTTGAACGAGGATGTCAGATTACAGGACTTCTTGGAGGTTTTGAAAGAAACCGTTGTCAAGGCGTGAAGACAGATGAATAGAAAATATTTAATATAAAGAAAGAAATAATATATATATAATATAAAGGTAAAATTTACAAAGCAATGTGTTCAGCACTGATCTTTTCAATGACAATGGCAGAAGCACCGCCACCACCGTTACAGATAGCAGCAACACCGAATCTACCGCCTTCTTGGTTCAAGACAGAGGTCAAAGTGACAATGATTCTGGCCCCGGAACAACCCAATGGATGGCCAATAGCAACAGCACCACCGTAAACGTTGATCTTTTCGTCCGGCAAGTTCAAGATCTTTTGGTTGGCCAACCCAACAACGGAGAAAGCCTCGTTGAACTCAAAGAAATCAACTTCATCTATGGCAATACCAGCATGCTTAAGGGCAACTGGAACAGCCAAGGCTGGGGCAGTGGTGAAATCTTGTGGGTTTTGTTCAGCTTCACCCCAACCGGAGATTCTGGCCAATGGCTTCAAGTTCAATTCAACCAACTTTCTGTGAGAAACTAAAACCAAGGCAGCACCACCATCGTTGATTGGAGAAGCATTGGCAGCGGTAACAGTACCGTTTTCTCTTTGGAAAACAGTTCTGGCGGTTTTCAACTTATCAATGTTCAATTTTGTGGATTCCTCATCCACTGAAACAATCACATCTGGCTTGCCTCTGAATCCCTTGACGGTAACTGGAGCAATTTCAGATTCAAACTTACCATCAGAATGAGCCTTTTGAGCCTTTTGATAAGATTTGATGGCGAATTCATCTTGGGCCTCTCTGGAAAGATCATGGTCTCTAGCACACTTCTCAGCAGAAACACCCATGGCGGTGTTATCATAGGCATCG
The DNA here is from genome assembly GCA_030566875.1 of Waltiozyma chaumierensis. Taxonomy (NCBI): domain Eukaryota; kingdom Fungi; phylum Ascomycota; class Saccharomycetes; order Phaffomycetales; family Wickerhamomycetaceae; genus Waltiozyma; species Waltiozyma chaumierensis. The sequence goes on along the minus strand of JAKUBK010000013.1, from coordinate 29,161 downwards.
TTCAAACCATCCTTTTGTAAGGAATCAACAATGGTAGCTTCACCAAATCTGGCACCAGCACGACCAGATGGTAAATAATATGGAGCATTGGTCATGGATTCAGCACCACCAACAACAACAATGTCAGCAGACCCTGTCAAGATGGATTGGGCACCTATTATGGTGGCCTTGGTACCGGAAGCACAGACCTTGTTAACAGTGGAGGCAATGGTATCAACACCTAAACCAGCCTTAATGGCAACTTGTTTAGCTGGGTTTTGTCCAACATTGGCTTGAATAACACCACCAAAGACTAATTCTTCAACGGTGGATGGGTTGATTTCTGGGACTTTGGCAAGGGCTGCTGTGACGGCATGGGCACCTAAATCAACATAGTTTAATGAGGAAAGAGCACCTTGGAAGGAACCAATTGGAGTACGCGCAGTGGCGACAATGTAGACGGAATTGTCAGACATTAGTTTCTGTTTCTTAAGCTGTGGTTGGGAAATGATGGGCAGTTTTGAAGAAGGGAGAGCTTCAGGGAAAGCTTAGAAGAAAGAGGGTCTTGTTATGTATATATACGGGAGAGGATCAAGGAGTGTTGATATAATGAAATGCTTTGTGTGTGTGTTTTTTTTTTGGCCAGCTCGTTTAACAGATCTGGCAGTCGACCACATGTAAATAAACGAGTGCGTGTGTGTCCCTTACTGTGGTCGGATTTTGCAGGGAACTGGCACCACCAAAATGCGTGGTGTTTGACCGCTGGTTGAATTCCTCAAGAGGAGGGGAACTTGATCACGTTTTGGAAAAAAAAATACCTAATAAGGAAATCATATAATCTCAAACCCCTCACGTGACTGATACATTCAATTTTAGTTCGCGCTGCATAATAAATTGATTCGATATATAATGAGCTATAAGGATAAATACAACTAATAAATAGTACAACTAAATTGATATTCAATACAACCGCTTATCAAACACACCATCAAGTTCTTTGAAGTGATATCTCAGTTGAATAAAAAAGAAAGTAGTCTGTAGACGATCAAAGAATTATATTGTACTATCGAACCACGACACTTGCATATATGTGTTGCTTTCTCACAAATGAAGCGTAAAATGAGATCAAATTAAATGAGTATAGACTTAAAGGACTCCATAATGATTTACATTAAAGGTTAGGGCTCAAGGGGGAAACATATATATATATATATATAAGGCGAATAATATTTCAGATATAATAATTTTAAGTCAATTATAGATATATGTTTTGTATGTTCAAGCAAATATTTATCTATACAAACTATAAATATATCTAAATAAGATCAGAATTTACAAGAGTCGCCATGAAGCTTCCCCAATACCAACACAATGCAAACTTGCAATTCCCAACCTCATCACAAGCTAACCCGCAGTTTTACCCCTCTTCAAATAATGTTAGTACTTGTAAGGGTATTCTTAATACCACCCAGATACCTCCAAGCACTTTCCACGTGTCATTTTCCAACATCGAACAAGCCAACAAATCCCCAAGAAGAAGATCAAGAGACGTGTATAACCGCAGTTACAAAGAACGAGACATATCCAACGAGAATCAACTTCTGCGTGAAATGCAACATCTTCTTGATATCAAAGAATCTGATTCTGATCAAGATAGACCAACATATCCAGTCACTTGTCTTCATAGATCTCAGCATACGACATCTTCCCATCCAAGCGAAAAGATTCGTAGTATTGCTTTATCCTATGCTGTAAGGGGAAATATCCCTAAAACCACAGTTGTAAGGAAACCCACCATTGCTTCTAAAGATAAAGTTATTGATTTTAGGGATTGCCAAAATACCAGTACTTCATGCACTGGAGATAGGGTTGTTGATAATGATGAGCAGCTCTCTTCCTATTCTAATACTCCTACAGCTGTTTCAGCAGATGGGTATTTTGACATTGGATCAATGGATCAAGATGACGATGAAGAGGAGGGAAGTGGATTGTTGTTTTTCGATGCAGAGGAAGATGCTTATTCTACAGCTTCTGAAGATGCAGATGGGGATTGAATGATCCCTTTGAGGTATGTTGTGCTTGGATATTTTATATTATTCCATGTAGAAATACTTAACTATTAAACTGACCTATAATATGATTTGCCGTGGGATAATGTGGTACGGCTAACTCCCCATGAGAATGGTCCCGGCAGCTTATGAACAAGATCTCAAATAAATTAATATACACATAAGTACTAAGACAGTCTACCGTATGAGAAATCGACTATATCTTAGACGACGTTGATGTATTGCTATTTTTAAGTTATATTTTCTGGCACATATTAATTCTTTCTTATATTCTTTTCGATCTATTTCTATAAACATATTAATATATTTGCGCGATTTAATACGTAGATAAAACGTTGTTTATACATTTGAGGCAAGGCTGATCCAGTTTAACATTAGAAATTGAGTGTCTAATATTTAATTTATTAATAGTTCCAGATCGCAAGGCTTATGAATCATCATCGAATCTCGATGGTTGTTGTTTTTTTTTGCTCTTCGGGTTATTACTATTAACATATATGAACTGTTCGCCATTCTACGTATCAAACAAGAAAATAAAAATTTAAAATAAAATAAATTAATTTAAAATAAATTAATAATTAATAAAATAAAAAACCATTCACACTTCCTCGTACAGGTGCCAGTTGACCCGCCATATAAATTCATCAGCTGTCAACGGCGAATCAACAAACTGCAAATTTTTATATTCAATTAAAAACTAACAAAATCACCTAGCTGCAATCAGCTAATAGACCCAGACTATAACAAAGCAATGGGCACACCTCCAAACAACATGTCTGACATGAAACTTCCATACCCCACGTTTCAACAAGCCATCCAACAACAACAGCAGCATCCAACACAGGAACAACTACAACTGCAGCAGCAGCAGCAATACCAACTTCAAATGCAGCTCCATCAGACTCAAGCTCACCATCAAGCCCAAACCCAAAACCAACAGAAACGGAAAAGAGTCACTAGAGCCTGTGATGAATGCCGTAAGAAAAAGGTGAAATGCGATGGCCAACAGCCCTGTATTCATTGCACTGTTTACTCCTATGAATGCACGTACGACCAACCGTCCAATCGGAAGAAGAACGTTGTTGCTGAGTTGAATTTCATGGAGAATAAATTGAAATTGGCCAGCAAGTTATTGAAGTTGTTGTTGCCTTCTTTGGATCCGTTACTATTGCATCCTTCGGCTGAAGAGAACGACGAAGGCCAGAATGAGCATGAAACTCATGAGAATTCCTTCAACTATGCTCTCTTTGAAGAGATGCTTGACAAGGATAAGGATTTGGGTGCCTCGTTGCAAAGATTCTCTGTGTTTTACAAACAGAGACTTGTGGAGTCCGGGGAAGACAAGGACCACGCTCCTATCAAGCCTGCACCAGCCACACAGTCACAAGAGAAAGAGCAAGAAGCAGACCATGATGAAGAAGATGAAGACGACAAGGATAACACATCATCATCATCATCGCCACCTTCTAGGAAAAAGGCCAAACTAGAGCCAACCGCGGCCACAAGAACTACACAACCGTCACAATCGGACCACAATGATAACGAGCTAACTGAACGTGAAATCAAGATCAGTCTTCCACCAAAGAACGTGGCCTTAGAACTCGTCACGAAGATGTGGGCGTCGCCTTGTGTTTTATTCCGATTCTATCACCGTCCGTCTTTTATTAAGGATCTTGATGATTTGTATGAGACCGATGAACGCAACTATTCAGAGCAGCAGAATAGATTCTTGCCCCTGGCGTACTCCGTCATGGCTGTGGGTGCTCTATTCTCTGCCAAAAAGAAGAGGAACAACAACAATGTTAACAAGAAGCAACAAAGTGTCAAGGATGATCCGCTTTTGGAGGACGAAGGATACCGGTACTTTGTGGCGGCCAGGAAACTTATAGATCTCACCGACGCCAGAGACCTCTACGCCATCCAGACAATTGTCACTCTGGTGCTGTTCCTGCAATGTTCAGCCAGACTATCCACCTGTTATTCCTACATTGGCATAGCGTTGAGAAGCGCGCTGAGAGAAGGATTGCACCGCAAATCCGACGGCAGGTTCGATCCCTTGGAGAACGAGGTCAGAAAGCGAATCTTCTGGACCATCTACAAGATGGATATCTATGTCAACGGCATGCTGGGGCTTCCTAGATCCATCGCCAAAGAGGACATCGACCAAGAAATGCCGTTGGAACTGGACGACGAGAACATAACGCCACAGGGATGTTTGCCACAGGAATTGGGCAAACTGTCCTCGAACGGGATTTCCAACAGACACACCGATTTGATTCTTGTTCTGAACAAGATCATTGCCAACCTGTATCCGATTGCCAACAACCAGCGGTTTGTCATCAGTCACGAGCGAGTCTCTGAAATGGAACTGGAACTGCGCTCGTGGCTGTCCAACCTCCCTAAGGAGCTGATCCCTGGCTACGATCCTGCCTTCCAGTACTACAAGGCCAACAGACTGCTGCACCTGTCCTTCCTGCATGTCCAGATCGTTCTCTATCGTCCGTTCATCCACTACATTTCTCCCAGATACTCCGACCAGCCACATGTGGACCAGCTGTCTGTGCAAAGAGCCAAGAACTGTATCTCTGTGGCCAGGACCTGTGTGAAGCTGGCCCAGGACATGATCAATAAGAACATGCTCAGCGGCTCGTATTGGTTTTCCATGTACACGATTTTCTTCTCTGTGGCCTGCTTGGTTTATTACGTGCACGAGGTTCCTATGGACGAGTACCATCCAGATTACATTGGCATCAAGACGGATGCTGAGACGGGGAAGAAGATCCTGACGGTGTTGAAGGATTCGTCCATGGCTGCGGCTAGAATTTACAATATTCTCAACTCGCTGTTTGAACAGCTGAACAGACGAACGGTGTCTCTGCACAACCAGAAACAGCAGGCCGATACAGCTTTCAAGCAGCAACAGCCCAACGGCTATCCACAACAACAACAGACAGCCACTTTCAATAATCAACCGCCACCACAAGAGGTTGTTCCAGTTGCTCAGAACCTGGTTGCTGTGTCGTCCATCAATGGCAACGTTCCTTCAGCTGGCAGCTTTGCTAATGGCAGCAGCAGCAACTTCAGTGAAAGAACCAACTATCCAGCCACAGATCAGACACCTTTTGTCCTAGGCCAAGACATCCACGACTTCGACCACTTGGCCAACTTTGACAACTTCATAAACCAACCAACCACCCAACAAAGCTCTTTCCCATCCGCTAACTATAATAGCAATAGCAATAGCAATAATTCTGCTGCTCCAGCTTCACAGGACATTGGATCTAACAACAATTACATCCCAGGAATGATGGACCAATTAGACTTGCAAATATTCGGAAGATTCTTACCGCCATACATGTTAAAGCGGAAGAATGGACAAGATGGACCAGGGATCAATGGTGGGGATTTGCCTAGTGGGTTACAGAGTACTATCAATGATAACGTGAATGATATTAATTTGGATGGGTTTGATTTCTCATCCACTGGGGAAATGTTCGATTGGGGGGTTGCTACTAATGATGATGATGAACAGAAAAAATTCAAGAAGAAGCTGTAACATCGTATTAGTTGGATCGCTGGTATAGGTACTTTTATAGATCGATAAATTGTAATCACAGATAATTTCATTTATCCTTACGGACCTGCACGTGATTCGGACCTTGGTTTCGGACCCAAGAAATCAAAAAAAAAAAAAAAAAGTACCAACCACCTTCCCGGTCAGAAGAGATTTTTAGGACTGATCTCGTCAATTGCGCATCCACAATTCTCAATTTATTACCGAATCTGGCAAAACAACCTCTTATCAACCCGCGCGCCAAATATAATTTGGTTTCATCAATTAGTTTCCACTTTGGATGGAAATTCATATATTCAGTAATTCAGACAATTTAATCCTTCAACGAACTCTCTCATACTTTCACTGACAAGTATCAGAATAAAATAATAATAATAATAATAATAATAATATTAATAATAAATAAAGGCCCCCCACATGTCTCCACAGCCATTGAACTTCTTCCGGGGCCATCCAACCTCATCTCTTCTTCCCTCCGAATCTCTAACCACAGCCTTCAACAAGATTCTTTCTTCTCCCTTAGAATTCGAAACCACCACAATGGCCAACCGCCATCCATTGACTTATGGCTCTGACGAAGGTGCTCTTTGGGTGCGTGAGGAGATTGCTTCTTTCTCTAACAAGATCTACACCCCTAAGATCAAGACCGAGGCTTCGTTTATCAATATGACTGGTGGCTCAAGTTATGGTGTGTTGAACGCCCTGTTACAGACCACCTTGCCTCATGTCGGTTGCACTAGGAGAGCCTTTGTCATCACACCGACGTACTTCTTGATCAATAGAGCTCTAACCGATGCTGGGTTTGCAGGTAAAATGACTGGGATCAATGAAGTTGGCCAAGATGGTCTTGATCTGGAGACTTTAAGAACCCAATTGGAGAAATATGACAGTGCTGATGATGATGATGAACCAGCAGCAGCAGCCGATATCAGTGTTATTGTCGATCCTCAGTACGACTTGCCAAGAGCTAAGAAGGTGTACAAGTTCGTGATGTACTGTATTCCTGACTTCTCTAACCCTGGCGGGATAACACTGTCATTGGAGACAAGACTACGTCTTTTGGACCTCGCTAGGAAACACGACATGCTTATTATCACTGACGAAGTGTACGATCTATTGGACTACGAGCAGCCTTTGGATACTCTCCCACATCCATCCATCCCTAAATTGGTCCACTTGGACCGTCTAACAAATCGTGATCCGGAATCATTTGGGAACACTCTGAACAATTCCACGTTTTCCAAGACCGTGGCTCCTGGGCTAAGAGTCGGGTATCAAGAATCAATCAATGGTAACCTTGTGTCCCAATTATCAGCCGGTGGTGCAAATGTCTCTGGTGGGACTCCTTCACAATTGAACACAAATGTCCTTGGGGAGTTGTTGAAATCTGGAGAATATTATAACATCTTGCAGAAATTCAGATCGGTCTTTGCTAGTCGTGCTAAACTTTTGGAAACTTTGATTAAAGAACATTTGCCAAATGGTACTACTGTTTCCGGCTTCAATGGTGGGTATTTCCAATGGGTCACATTACCTGGTTCTTATGACGCTCGTCTTATTATCGGTGAATTGAAAGAAAAGGATTCGGTCATTTTGGCAAGTGGGGATTTCTTTGAAGTCTCTGGAGATCATATGGGTTGGGGGAAGAGATGTTTTAGATTATGTTTGGCATTTTTGAACGAACAGGAATTGCAAGATGGGATTTCTAGAATTGGTTCTCGAATTAAGGTTCTGTACCCTGATCTTAATTCCAATATTAAATCAATTAATTAAATCAACTGTATGTAAGTTGAAACATCTCGCATTCTATGGATTTAAAGCACATCTCGATCCTCTATAAAAACAAATAGAATTACATACGTGAACTGTATATATGCTGAAGCGACTCCATATATGATAGCTGTAATTGTATACATCGTTACGTGGGTTTAATATATATAGAGACGTTTAAATTTTTATCAATTTGGTAGTAATTAAGATCTATAATATATTATGTATTTAAAATCTGTGCTCTACGATTCAGAATTGATTACGTATAAGTGCTATTTAAAAATTAATAATTAATAATTAATAATAATTAATTATTAATTAAAAATTTATAATTATAATCAATATCTACAGCTAAAGATTCTAAATTTTAATATTTAAATTTTTTTTATTATAAAATATATGAGTTAATTAATTTAAAATTAATTAATAATTATTAATAGCTGTTAAATATTTTTTTAAATAAAATATTAATATTATTCTTCAATATAAATTATATATATATTAATAATATTTACATGTATATAATATAATGAAATAATTTAATTTAATGCAATATATCACTCTATAGATTAGTTTTATATGAATTAAGAAATGGAACCTTTAAATGAGTATTTGAACGTTTTGCCATGATTATTGCGTTTAATTAGGTCTAGGTAATTTGGTGGACTTTATTAAAAGAGCTGAGAATTTCGTACTCAATTTTAATTCTTACACAGTCCACTATTCATCATGGTACACATGTATTGATCCCCAAAGACAGGCATGATCAGTCAGATGTGTTTCTTATAAAGTACCCAATTAGGAGTCTGGAGACACTCTCCAGTCGCAATATGGATCAAATTTTTAGCCTTTAATCATATGAGAGTTCATGAAGTTTCATACCTGATGTAGATAGAACTAAACCATCACTTACAAACGTCACTGAAACTCTTTGATCTTCCTCATGATTACTAGTACAGACGTAATTACAAACCGATTGAAGACACTTACTCCAGATGTAATTTTTCCAATTAAAATTTAAAGATATTGTAATTTAACCCCAAGCACAGAAATGTAACATGATAATAGTTTTTATAATGCTAGTTACAAGGGTCTTGTTATCAGTGCCAACAGACAGTACTCTACAACATGTACGCAACACACAGACAATCTACAGACAGGAAATGGTCAAAAAAACATAAACTAACGTAAAACTTCAAATTAAAATACACAAGTTTTTAAATTAATTTGTTGAGTGGGGTTTGTATTGGAGTTTGGAAAAGAAATTTAGTAACCTAAAGCAGCTAATTCCTTAGAGACTTGAGAGTCAGCTTGGGAAGCAACAGCAGCTTCAACCTTGTTGGTTAAAGCCTTCTTCTTGGCGTAGTATTCGGCAGCTCTGACGATACGCTTTTCTTCCAACTTTTCAACAATGTCAGAGTACTTCCAACCGACAGACTTAGATAAGTCACCTAAGGTGGTGTACTTTCTACCTGGCTTCAATCTTAAGACTCTTAAGGCTTGTGGAACAACAACTCTCTTCTTCTTGTCGTATGGTGGTGGGACACCTTCGAAGACTTTTAATCTTTCTAAAGCAGCCTTACCACGAGCAGTCTTGTGAGCAATCATACCTCTGATAGCCTTGTATAAGATTCTGGATGGAGCTCTGAAGTGGAATGGACCTCTAGTCTTGTTGAATCTGGTACCCTTTCTTAAGTAGTCGTGGTATTTCAACTTGGTTCTGAAGAATTCACCAGAGATGTTTAAAGCTTCGGTTCTAACAACAACGATCTTTTGACCGTTTAATAATTGCTTAGCGATAGTGGAAGCAAGACGACCTAAAAGGTGACCCTTACCTATTGCAAATTTGTTAGTATTAGAGCTCGAGAAGTGTTTTTTTAAATTTGAAGAGCAAAACAAGCAATCACTGTAGAAAGAGTATGGTTCAAATTTGAAGCTGAAAGGTAGAAGTTGAGAGATACTGAGAATAGTCGAAAGATAGATCTAACTCATGATGGAAAATTCTTTATTCTTTGATGAACCAAGTAAAAGGTCTGTTTGACTTGGGGTATGTATTTGGCCATAGTATGCTTATTCTGATTTGTTACCTGTATTTGCAGAGCCCATAACTTTGATCTTATTTGTATAATATTTGATTGGAAATAAATGACTGAAAGAAAAACACTTGTTGATATGAAACTTTAACTCTTTTAATGGCGATAACTTGTAGGTGCTCTTCTTTATCAAGAAGACATACCATCAATGACAACGACAGGTTCGAATGAAGACATTTTTACTGATCTAAGAATGATGCTAATCTGCTCATAGTCTTTATTATTATGTTGTAGTAGAAGCTATCGAAAAGAATTTCTATAAAATGTTTGTGGAAGGGGAGTAAGCGTAGCACCAGGCTAGAGAGTCTCTGGCCAAACTCCTCCCAACTCAGACTGTCGCGAATACTTGGGCCTGTTGTGAAAAAAAAAACAATCTGACGCATCTTTCGCGAAATCAATACCTGAAAATTGTAAACTTTTTGTTTGACGTATCCCAGCGGAAAAAGAAAAATGTTTGATGGTATAGATTACATCCGGACATTTGCGTATGTTCAAAAAATAGAAACCAAACAATTTCGGGAAGATATGTAAGCCCTTTAAAGACACGTGATTTATAGGGCAGCAAAAGTATGGCCTAGAAATAAATAGTATTACTACTATATTCAGATTTACTAATTTCCTTTGATTCAAGATACGTATTGATAGATATCAGCATATTATTTTCTGATCTATATAATAATCCAAGAACCATGTTTTTGTTTGAATATCTTCTCTATTCAAGAAATAAACAACATGTTCACTGGAACTAGTCAAACTTCTTCTTATCATTAGTAGCATCTTATTAAGCAACACATAACTATCCTTAGATCCATCACGTAAAATTGAAGTATTTAACATTTCTTTAAGATTCAACACTATAATCATGCCAAATAAATTATTCCGTGGCCCAATTGAAGGGGATAAAATTTCATTTATTGTTTGAGCAATCCCTTGTATATCAAAACACAATGAATATTGAATCTTCTGAAGTATATTTTGATGATCTGGATCAGTGAGGTTTAGTTTGTTCAATTTATCCAAAAGATAGGAAAATGGAGTATTGTTTGTATCGGAGATGATATGAATGGGTAATATATCCTCATGCCTAAGCTTGGATGTGATGTATATGATGATTCTATCAAAGATAGGGATCATAAGATCCGCAGTGGATTGTTTGGATGAGACAATTGATGTGATTCCAGTGCTGTTTTCTAGTGAAGAATCAAGATCACTCATTATTGTTGTACTGGATCTGACATTGAGCTTGTGTAGATTGTACTGAACCAGTAGAATATGTGTTGCGAGTATTGACAAGGAGACGCGTAATTACTATCTGATCTGTCGTAGCTGCTTATTTTTATATTTTGAGTTTGATGAGCAATTGGCAATCAACGCGAAATTCGGCTCTTTGTCTGGCAGATACCCGAAAATAATTAGCCCGCGCGTTTTGACACAAAGTTGATAAATTCCCCCGATTAAACCCGAGATCACCAGCAAATTTTGGAAATCGAATATATTAAAGATTTAAGGCGTATGGACACCAAAAGGATTTTTTTATTATCAATTGTGCCACTAAAAATATTAGGACCAGTTGAAATGATTAATCTTAGACCGAAAGGTGTATATAATGGATCTAGTTAGAAAAAGAAATGGATACTTTCATATACTGAGACACTACTTTCAATATGAAATCAAAACCATTGATTTTAATTTCAGAATAGAGAAGGCGCTTGATGTGATTAAATTTATTTGCAACCATCAGAACAGCAGGTTCTCAATGGTCTATTAATTATATATTTGTATATGTGCACTATGTATGATGATTTTGTATAATTTCCGTATTCAACCCGTTCTATAATAACCATAATTGATTGACTGATGACAGCTCACCCACATGATCTGCATCAGGCAAGATATCTTAATAACCAGTTTGTAATTGCTCCACTTCTGTCCCATTCATGTTGAAGCTGACGTTAGTCATGATACTGTAGTTTGTCTTCAAATCTTTCATTCTGTTGTTATCACATTGACATACCAAATGGTTGGCTCCTAAGAATTCCAAAACATTGGAAGGTTCATTTTCATAGGCATGGTTATGAATATGACTGTGAGATTGTGGTTGTTCCTGCAGCAGCTGTTGCTGCTTGAATAACAACTGCATATTGGAAAACACAGGGGAATGAGAAGGTGAGTGTCCTGGAGATTCAAAGTAAACTGACTTGAGAGAGTCCGTTGACGAGGTGCTGGAGTATGCCGGGACAAGACATTGAGTGTATTTCATCATTTCCTCCGGTGTTTCTGCGATTGACAAAGGACCTTCATTTGTGAATTTCGGACAGTTAATGACCAAGTCCCTTAAATCGAACAATGTTATTCTTTTAAATGGGTCTTCGATCAGGCAACGGATCAAGATCTGGTACAATTCTTCTGAGATCGGTAGGATTTCCTTGAGTATTTCAGGTTTGTCCAAATATGTCTTGAAGGTCAGATCTAATTCAGAGGCCTTCATCCATGGGTTTCTCATACAAGTCAAGTTGATCAAAATGATAGTCAAAGACCATAAATCACCTGAACTGGCTGGATATTCGACATCTGATTTCAAGTTGTGGTTGACAGAGATCAATCTTTCTGGAGGCATGTAGTATGAAGAACCGATGCAAATGTTGGAGTTGATGAATTCACTTTCAACAGCCAAGCCAAAGTCACCAATGGTGAGAAGGGCTCCACCTTTAGCAACCATGATGTTCTCTGGCTTGATATCACAGTGATAGATCCCCTTTGAATGGCAGTACGAGATGACGTCCACGAGCTGAGTGAAGACAGTCTTGATCAACCCAATAGAGTTTGTGTATATTTGCTTGTCGACAATGTTGACAAAGAGATCTCCTTCATCAAAGTAATCCATGACAATGAAAATGCAGTACTTGAAGTCCAAAATCTGATGGATGGAGATGACGTTTGGGTGGTCGTGAAGTCTTAGATGGATGCATACTTCCTTGAGGAACGGACATGGTGGGATATCCTTTTCAATATCACAGTTGGCTAACTTCTTCAAATTCAAGGTGTTCAAGTTATCCAACACTGGGTCTGCACTGAAGATATCGATAAGCTTGGTGCTTAGTAGCTCTGAAGGCTTGCTGACTTTCTTGCTGTTGATCTTGGAGACAGCCTTGATGGCGACATGAGACCCTGTTGATAAATCTAAGGCAAGGTACACTAGACCGTAGGCTCCTGTACCTATCTGCTTCAATATCTGGTAGCCGTTAATTGTGACACCGTAGAGATTCTGATCTATTGACATGGTTGTGTATGAGTTCTGTTCGTTGTGAGAGCGTATACTAGTGAGCAGAGGTAGTTGTACTAGAAGTCCCTTTTGTTTATCAAGGAGAGCTCATTTTAGATAAGGGGAAATTTAGGGAATACATTAAATATATATATCATCTAGATAGAAGGATCTTTACGACGCCTTGACGGGACATGGTAGCAGTAGCATGATGTATATTTGTAGTTGTACCAGTAGTCACTGGTTTGCTATACGGATATGTCTAGGCTTATTATGGCTTGGGTTTCTGAAAATGGGTTCATTTGTCGCGTGGAGTGATAAATTCACCTGCAGCAGATCGTTTGTCCTATTTCCACCGGAAGCTGAGCCTGCCTGAACCATATTTTCAGCTTGCCTGGGACAATTGACACAAAATATGTGCAAAAGATTCCATGAAGAATGTGAGACCGTAAGAACAGGAACAGAGTAAGATCAAAGATGGACTTCGTTTCACCAAAATTCTCAAAGAAAACAAGCTGAGAGCAACCCGTCCATACAATGAATAAATTATCACCCTGAAGTCTCCTTTCTTCCCTGATTGTCGGTTTTTAGCGGACTTTGTCAAGAATCCCAACCCACGGCAAATTGTCCGAAGAAAATATCTGCTGATGATGGACGTACCTTTTGTGGGATTTTTGTTGTGCAGTGCGCGCCTTTGTCCGTCTAGACGATCACTACGTCGTTTTCGGAGGCATCCTTCCTTGGTCTAATTAAAGCTTGTTGTGTATCTTTTAGCCCTTCTTCTCTTTTTTTTTTACTTGGAAATATACAAGTTTTGTGGATCCACACCCCAACAACAATCTCTTGGACTATATGTTGCTCTATACTTGAGTATTGTAAACCAGCCAAATGTTGAACCTCTTATAAATATCATTTCAGTAGTAAGTACCAACACCAAGCAACGACTCCTACTAATTTAGAAATCTTGAATATATTGTAAACGGTAAATATGGAATTGATTCAGTGGCTGATGACAAAAGAAAGTGTAACAAAATAGAATAATAACCTGAAGATCAAATCCCGTTCAGAAATGATAAAAAAAAATCTAATATCTAGCAGAAAATGGTTCCAAACCAACACTGTAGGCAAGTCTCGAAGCTATTGGTTCCTAGAGCTAACTGTAACCATCAAAGTTCCAGTTTCAGCTTTGTCTTTTTTTTTTGTGTAACATTTGTCCTTAAGGTTTTCCACTTACAATTATGCTTGTTGAAAATCTCACGAATCAAAACCATTTGCCCAAAAAATTGACGCACGAACCGGTCGCTCACAACCATTCTTAATAAATATAATTCCCTGTTTGGGGTTGTTTTTTCATGTTTTTATTTGACGTCCAGAAATCCCACTATGCGCCCGGCTTTTGTTGTTTTGTTTTCGTTTCTCACAAAAAAATTTGTTTACCTTTTGATAAAATGACAACAAACGGACAATGGTAAAACCATCCTTGCCACCCAAGAAACAACCAATATTAGTTTAGAAAACAAACCTTCAATCACAGTACCTTGAGTGGATTTCCTATAGAGCCTCAGTCACCTAATATTTCTTCTCCAATATATCGAAATTGTCTATTCTTCATTGATCTTGACGTTATCAACTGGTAGATAAAACAATTCACCAATTGATCCAATAAAAACAGCACTATTTTTCACCTCTTACAACTCAATCCACAACGCTGAATTGATACCCAGTGACAGTCAGTTTCTATTCCCTATTCACTGTATACTCTTGTCTGCAGTTTTGAGATTCTTCCCCAAGTTCCTGCTTTCAATTGACAGCTCAACTCCATCTATTGAACCTCCCTGAGAAATGTCAGAGATCAATGAAAACAACAAAAGACCACATGAAGATGATCTTGATATCGTAAGTTTTTTTACCCCATATTTTTCTTAAACCTCAAAGGAAAGCAAAAAAAAAAAACAATACTAACAGAAATATCTAATAAAAAGGCTTCCTTATACAATGATCCACAAGAGTTAGTCAATGCCGTTATCTCGGTCTTGTCAATTCCTGAAGCCACCACCAACGTATCAGAGACGTATGCTAATGACAAGAACCAGGCCACTGAGGTCCAAGCATATGCTAAGATATCTGGTAACAACTGGACGTATTACGTCAAGACTCTATCGATTGCCATTGGTAGAAACACAGACCAACAGGATGCAAAGGAGCAAATCCAAATAGATCTTGGTCCAGCCAAAGTAGTCAGCCGTACACATGCCACCATAACCTATAATCTGAACACAAGGCTCTGGGAGCTCTTGGTGAGTGGCAGAAACGGTGCTAAAGTCGATGGCAGTAAGGTCTCTTGCGGTCCCCAAGCAGTCCCTGTTCCTCTTCGCTCTGGTTCAGTGGTGGATATTGGTGGCACACAGATGATGTTCATCTTACCTGATGCCCAGCCAATTGTGGCCCCTGAAATCTTGTCTTTGGTATCTTCTAAGATTCCAAGACCTGCTCTGAAGAAGGTTGGAACAACTGGTGTTTATGCTCTTCAGAGCGTCAAACCAAAGAAACAGTCCACGGATTCCAATAATGGTCCCAATTCGGATAATTTTGTCAACAACAATAGTTTGAAGGGGTTCCAGATATTCAGCCAGGATCATTCTAACAATACTGACATTATAACATCCAAGGGGTTCAATAACGATCTATCAAAGGATGAAGCGAAGGACATCAAACCTCCGTACTCGTACGCCACTATGATCACACAGGCCATTCTATCTAATCCAGAAGGTGTTCTTTCTCTAAGTGAGATTTACGAATGGATTGCCAACCATTATGCTTTCTACAGATTCTCCAAGTCAGGATGGCAAAATTCCATTAGACACAACCTTTCTTTGAACAAGGCTTTCGATAAGGTTCCAAGAAGAGCAAACGAACCTGGCAAGGGTATGAAATGGCAAATCAGTGATAGTTACAAGGCCGATTTCTTGAAAAAGGTTGAGAGTGGTTCTCTTTCCAAGGTTAGAAGAGGCTCGTCTGTTTCTAGACAATTACAATTGCATTTGGCTACCCATCATGAACTTCCACAGTCACAAGAAAGAACAGCCACTGTTCCACAGACCCCTCCACAACACAAAGCACACAACCAACTGCCACCTCCGCCACCTGTTCAGCAATTTGCATATGCTCAATACCCGCAAGGTCAACAACCTCGAGTTCAAAATGGTGGAATCCATTACATGGGAACATCCAATCAACTGAACCAACAACTTGTGCCATCTCCACTCTATCACTCCACAAGTCCGCAGCACCAGTATGAACAGCTTTCCCATCAACAAGATTACACACAGGCTAGAGGTACATCCAATCAAAACTACCCAATTTCTCAAGAAACCTCTCCAGAAAGGCAGCAGCAGCAACAACAACATGGTTTGAAACAATTCACGACGAATCAAGTTGTCAGTTTGAATCCTATACGACCACTTACTCATGAGTCCAACATCTCCAGTGATCGAACAGAAGTTGCCCAATCCTCTCAAGTTTCCAGAGAAGAACACAATAACACTGTTTCTGCTGCAGACCAGGGAACAGGGCCAGGGAAACCACGACTATCATCTCCATTGAAGAAGGAACCGGAATTCAGATCCGGTAAGGTATCCTTACCACCTGTGCCTCACTTCGATGAAGATCGTAGAAGTAAAAGTCCAGAACATCACACGATGGATCTGAACAAATCCCCAAACAAGGTGTACCGTGGCACACCAACCGAATCATATACTCCAGAGAGAGGACTCTCCAAGAAGCTCACTGATGGTATCCAGAGTTCTCCTCCACCAACGTTATGGAACTTTGTTCAATTCTCCACGCCTGTAAAGGGTGGTGAAAAGGGATCAAGTAAGTCCAATGGTACTCTCACAGGCACTGGCGGTTCTCCTATTAAAAACTTAATCAATGAAAGTCCGATGAATCAAGTTTCTTCTGCTGATGGGAAGGAGAATATTCAGGATTTGTCGGATGTTGACTTGGCCAAGGGGTTCCAGAAGTAGTTTGATAGTTGGAGGTGAATGAGAGAGTATAAAACAGACACTTCTCCTTTTTTGATTTTGGTTTTGTTTGTTTAAGAACTCTATTGGTACTGGTATCAATTCGTTTTACAAAGAAGCCACACACTCTCTCTATATATAGATACATACATAGTTGTATACACCATAAGATTGAAAACAATATGCATAGTTCAAGAACTCTGATTATGAAACGCAGTGATCTACTTTAGAGATATGGCTCATAGACCATGGATCTAAGGGTATACTGTCATAATTAATTCTTTGTAGTGATGACATCCTTAAACCAGATAAAGGTTCAACTTCTTTTGATAGCACAACAGCTTGTTGGTCCTCCCACCAAATTATTTTATTATCAATTGGTAGAATTGACAGATTCCGGTCAAATAAACCGTGGGTGGGGCCTAGTACACAGGTAATGCCCTGCCTAGGTCTACCGCGAGCTAGGCCGAGTGATTATATAATCTGGGCAGAACTAGAGAGAACTTGACGGTTATCCAGGCGGAACTGTTCTTTTTAGTGGAGGGGGGTGCTTTTTCCCAGAGGAGAGAGAGAGAGAGAGAGAGATGTAAAAAAAAAAAAAAGCGTGGAGGGGAATTAACAAGCTTACAATGCAAAAACAAATCACCAACAAATTGAAATCAAACAACCAACCAAACCGAAACTGGACCATCCAACCTCTGGAATCTCGGTTTCTCTTTTCAACGTCAGCCACATTCACATTCATACCAGCATGTTCTCCAGAACCATTCGTCCAACCACCCGTGTCTTCACCCAAGCCACCCAAAGATTGACTCTTCGTTTGAAGTCCTCCTACCCAAGCCATACCATCATTGGTATGCCAGCTCTATCTCCAACCATGACCCACGGTAACGTTGCTGTGTGGAACAAGGCTGTTGGTGACCAATTGTCCCCAGGTGAAGCCATTGCTGAAATCGAAACCGACAAGGCCCAAATGGACTTTGAGTTCCAAGAAGATGGTTACTTGGCCAAGATCTTGATTGATGCTGGTGTCAAGGACGTCCCAGTCAACACTCCTATTGCTGTCTACGTTGAAGACAAGGCCGATGTCGCTGCCTTCGCTGACTTCACTGTTGACGCTGCTCCAAAGGCTGCTGAAGCTGCTCCAGTTGCTGCCGCTGCCGCCGCCGCTGAAGCTGCTCCAGTTGCTGCCGCTGCCGCCGCCGCTGAAGCTGCTCCAGTTGCCGCTGCCGCCACTGAAGCTCCAAAGGCTGCTGCCACTCCAGCTCCAAAGGCCCAAGCTGCCACTGACAGAATCATTGCCTCTCCATTAGCCAAGACCTTAGCCTTATCCCACGGTATTGCTCTTAAGGGTGTCCAAGGTACTGGTCCATACGGCAGAATCGTCAAGGTTGATGTTGAAAAGTTGATCGCTGAAGCTGCCTCTAAGCCAGCTGCCTCTGCTGCTGCTGCTGCTGCTGCCCCAGCCCAAGCCGTTGCTGGTTCCTCTTACGAAGACATCCCAATCTCCAACATGAGAAAGGTCATTGGTCAAAGATTGTTGCAATCCACCCAAACCAACCCATCCTACATCGTCTCCTCTTCCATCTCTGTTTCCAAGCTATTAAAGCTCAGACAATCCCTCAACGCCAGCGCCAACGACCGTTACAAGCTTTCCATCAACGACATCTTGATCAAGG
Source organism: Waltiozyma chaumierensis (assembly GCA_030566875.1). Lineage (NCBI taxonomy): Eukaryota > Fungi > Ascomycota > Saccharomycetes > Phaffomycetales > Wickerhamomycetaceae > Waltiozyma > Waltiozyma chaumierensis. The sequence goes on along the minus strand of JAKUBK010000013.1, from coordinate 10,713 downwards.
CCATTGCTGCTGCCTCCAGAAGAGTCCCAGAAGCCAACTCCCACTGGATCGAAGCTGAAAACGTGATCAGAAAGTACAACAATGTCGATGTCTCCGTTGCCGTTGCCACTCCAACCGGTTTAATCACCCCAATCGTCAAGAATGCTGAATCCAAGGGCTTGGCTGAGATCTCTGCCACCGTCAAGGACTTGGGTAAGCGTGCCAAGGAAAACAAGTTGAAGCCAGAAGAATACCAAGGTGGTACCATCTGTATCTCCAACTTGGGTATGAACCCAGCCGTCAACTTCTTCACTTCCATCATCAACCCTCCACAAGCCACCATTCTTGCCATTGGTACCGTTAACAAGGTTGCTGTTGAAGACAAGGCTGCTGAACACGGCTTCAGATTCGACGAACAAATCAACATCACTGGTACCTTTGACCACAGAGTCATTGATGGTGCCAAGGGTGGTGAGTTCATCAAGGCCTTGAAGGACGTCATTGAAAACCCATTAGAGTTGATGTTGTAAGATCTTGCTGGATCTCTCTCTCTTGATGTGTGTATACGTTTTAAATTTTAATTGTTATCTGTTTTTTTTTTCACTAGTAGTAGTTTATACAATCCTTTTCATCTGTTCATAGACTCCAAACGTGATGCAAGTGGCCGGCAGTACTCTGACCAAGTTAGGCACAATGCCCTTATAGAAGCCTCCTATACCCTCTGCTGTTGCAATATCCCTCATGACCCCAGAAAGGGTCTTTGGTCTCCTAATGCTATCATAGTCTTGCAATCTGGACCTTAGGACCTGTGCAGGGTAAAGAATGGCAGCAGAGATGATCTTGGAGGTGCACGACATGAATATGTACTGGTAGATGTCCACCTGGACAGAGTCACACTGGAAGATCTGGTACTTGAGCGTGTCATAGATAGTAAACTGTAAAGCACCTTGCCCAACAGTCAATAAACTGGGGACAAACCCCTTCCAGAACCCGAAAACGCCTTCCTCTTTAATGATCCGCACAATACCATCAATGAAGGACTGGTAAGCCATTGGATTGGTCTTGTTCGTGGAGAGGATTCGAGTCTTCAGCACCCAGAGTGGGTTAGTTAGAAATGCAGTGAATGATCCAGCGGCAAAGGCTGAAGTTAAATATTGCCATGTTTGTAAGTCGGAGTCCTTGAAACCACCATCACTCTGTGCTGAAGAGAAATATCCATGAGAGAGATCCTTGAAGAAACGATACGAAGTGAAATACACTGACCAAGCAATGGAGTTGCCTATAAGGTTTGGTGCCAACCCACGATAAAGATTCTTCACAGTTCGTACTTTTGACTTCTGATCGTAGATTATGGAGAGTTGTCTCTTGATGTTCTGGAAATGACTGGTTGTGTGTGCTGTTGAGTCCAGCTGTAGACGGATCTTGAGAAGGTCTAACGGATGTGTTACTGTGGAGGTGATGAACCCTGCTGTTAGACCTGACAGGATCTCTCTTTGAGTCGGTGTTATCGTCCTGTTGCTGCTGCTGCTGCTGCTGCCTGGATTGCTTTGTGTGGACATATTTGGCAGGCGATATATGAACAAATGGTTGGAAAGGGATAGACCACAGCACTGTGAGTTGGCTATCTACGTAGTGCAAAGTTGTCTGAAAATATGGGGTAGCTGGGTTTTTATTGTTGAATGATCTCCAAAATGTTCAACAAGTCAGAATTTTTCATTGTACGGAAGAGTATCCGAATATTTTAAAGGCTGACGCCTAACATATCAAAACCAAACTATATGGTTACAAACTGAAGTTGCCAAGTACAAGTTCATAGATCCAGAGCAGTTCGATTACAACATCTTCTTCTTCAGAATTGTAAATGTGTTAAAAAATATAGCTATAATAAGCATAAACGTAACATTCAACTATATACATAATCCACTAAACATTACCAAAGGCCAAAAGCACATATCCACTAAACATTACCAAAGGCCAAAAGCACATATCCACTTAAGCGTAGACTTTGAATGTTTTGTCAAGAGTTTGATCTTTCTCTCTCTGCCTCTCCCTGTTTCTTTTTTTTTTTATTTATTTATTCATAATAATATTAATTTCCTGAATAAGAATATCATCTCAAATAATTTAAACAGATGGTAAAGGAGATAACAAAGCTAATAAAGGTGGTCTGTTTGGAGTTTGAACCCAACCTAAGTACAAGACAAATGGGATCCAACCGTAATGAGCAATGACTCTAGCAGAGTCTAAGATCTTAGAGACACGTTCCTGTGATTGGTGTTAGTACCTTTATCCAGATAGAATTAGTTTTATGATGACTCAGATATAAAGAGAGCAGAACATACCTTGGATTCGTCAGATAAAGCGAAAGAGAAAGCCATTTTGTATTTTCTTTTGAATATGATGATTTCAAATTTGAAAAGGATAAGAAATTGTATCTTAAGCTATTCGTTGATTTGCCGCCGTTGACTTTGAATTGAATTTGTTCTTGAAAGAAAAATCAAGGTTCGAGATTCGCGGAGAAGGAAATATACAGGGAGCCCTTGTTCTAACGCACGTGAGACAGATAAGAAAATCTATATCACGTGTGGGAAAGTTTTGTTTCAGGCACGTCTATAGCTAATATTTCTCAAGTCAAAAAAATTTCATTCTGAGATGGTAGAAGTAAACCGGGATATAGGCCTATTTCACTCTCCTGACCTCTTAATTGTCAAGACATATACAATATAATCAAGGACTGATGGGAAAGATGTCGAAAATCACTTTCAATAAAAGCAAGTCTCAAAAAGCCACAGTGAATAATCTTTTAAACACGATTCTTCCAGGTCATTCCGTTACAACAACAGCCACATCCAATTTCTCTCCTTCAACCAAGAAACAATCCACAACAGAAATCATTTCCAAGTTCAATAAAAGACTATCAAAGGAAGAAATCCATTACATCAACAAATCCCAAAAATCGCAACTGAAAAAACAATCCAAATCAGACCGTAAAATCAAGTCTCAACTTAGAGATACTGTTCAATTAAACCTTATAAAATCCACACATGCTGAATCCAATTCCACAGCTAAGATGAACAAAGATGAGAAACTTCGTTATAAGCAACTGCTAGCTAAACAGATCTCCTCTGTACTATCCATGGCTCCGGATCCTGAGGAAACTGCCGATATTCAAGATGATATTATCTCAATTGTTAATCCTCAGAATGAAATTTTGAGAAATAAGAAAGGTAGAAAGGTTCAAAGTAAGACAGTTCTTTACAAGAAGAAAAGCGACGTTAAAGGACATAACTTTAAGGGTCTCACGCCCGGTTTGGCTCCTGTTGATATGGAAGATCCTGATTCTGATGATGAGTAGTTTAGTATATCATATCATTATTTGTTTTGAATGAATTTAATATTATTTTTTTTTTTGATTTATATCTTGACTATGGAGTCACGTGGTTAGATGTTTATTTCTTTGATAGCTCAAATTCTCATTATTTCTATTTCAAATTAAATAATAGATGTTGAATGAACAAGCTCATAACCAGTCAATATCGTAGAATATTATAGATATGAAGACACAAGATCCTTAAAACCTAAACTTAAGTTAATTATAGTTACATTATCAATAATATTTGCACAGCTTAACGTAGCTACTTGCTGATCCAGGCACAGAAAAACAGGCCATTGGTTGTACATTTTGTCGCGCGATTTTTATCTAAGCGCGTGAATATCCGGCCGGGAGCATTTGTGATCAAAAAAAAATATCTGAATGCACCTTAACAGCTGACCAGAGAGGTAAATAGCTGGGGCCTGTCAAAGCAATGTTACTATTATTATATAACCAAAACATAATAACAACTGCTTCAACTTAGACACAGCTGATAGATATACCCACTTGCTGATTGTTACCGCCCTCCTTTCTATTTCAACCACACATTCCTACCCACCAAACCAAAGTTCCATCAGATCTACAGATTCTTTGTTTACATATTTCCTCTCCCATTTCCAGTAACAGCTAGCTAAGCCTAGAGTACCCGCTACCACCACAGTCAATTCCACGAAACGATGGAGCTCCAATACGTTGACCCAATATTGTCCACATTAACGAAAAGCTCCAACCCTCAAGACCAGGACAACATTGATGACGATGAGTTCTCCGCTCAAGCTATCAATGATATCATGAAGGGGTTTGTAGATCCCATGTCCTACAACTTTGGCCAGTTTGACCGGATAGTCAGACATTGCCACCATTCCGTCAAGCTTTATAAGTTCTTTATCAATTTGAAATATAACGAGTTGAATTCTTGGGAGTTTTTAATCCTGAAAACCTCTGTTAATTTGAATTTCAACTACGAGGAGACGACTGACAATAAAGATGGCAGAAGCTCCTTTGATATTAATATTGCCAGGAAGTGCATTGATAAGTGTTCAGACCTGGACGATTTGCTGGACGACAAGGCTGAGACGGTGGACAGATTGGTGGTGTTTATCCAGAGACTAAGTGTACAGGAATACATTTCAGACCCAGGGACGCTGCTAATCAAGATCTACTTCAAGATCCTTAACCTGAAGAACCACATAGTGGAACAGATATCCGTGTTCTACACGAAGTCCAAGTTGCTGATCATCAGCTATGAATTGAACGAGATTGTGAAGATGATTGAGGAGGGCGAGAATCCAATCGTTGCAGACGACACGGATTACAAGTCCACGTTGGAATCGTACAAGAACTTCGTCAAGATCCTCATAGACCAGCTGGACCAAGCCGTTGCTGACAAGGACTCAGAACAGATTGAAGAATGCTTGAACATCCTGAACGATGTGGAGAAAATGTACGAGTCTGTCAGAATGCAATTCTTCTACACAGAGGAAATCAACGAGATGGAAGAAGAGTTCCTGAACGAGTACAACGAGCACCAGAGATTGTTAGAGGACTCCATGATGTCCTCTACGGGCTTTGACCAGGGCGACTATGGCGATTCTTGCTCCTCTGTTGACGAACTAGTCACGTCGGGCGAGTTTGTCAAGAGACGTCATAACAACAATGGCAGAAGAACATCGATCAGCTCAACCACTTCCACTTTGCATTCCCAATTCAATCCTCAGAGGAAGACAACCATCTCGGAAGAATTGCCATATCTATTACAAGCCTTTGACGAAGCTAAGCATCTCGAAGAGGAGTTGAAAGAATACAACTCATACACATCATCCAAGGCTTCGTATAACTACAAACAGCAGCAGCAGCAGCAACAACAGCACGCGGCAAGGAAACCCCAACAAATTCCTTCATCATCATCCAACACACAGCCGTACAGTTATACCCCATTATCACCAACGTCACTGGGGTCCTCTCAAACATTTCCATCTTCCTCAATGGCCATATCTGGAGCATCCGCCCTATCTACAGGAACACTGGACAAGAGAAGTTCTCTCCAAGCGGGATACACAGGGTCTTCGATGGGCTTTGGAAATTCTCTGTTGAATAACATATATGGTTTGCATCCTAAGGGCAAGGTATTTGCTCCTAGTTCTTTGCATAATCAAGTTGATTGATCATGTTTCTTTTTTTGTGCGGGTGTGTGCACTTTCATGTTTTTACTGCTTTTGTTTTTTTTTTTTTTGGGGGGGGGTTTCACGGGGTTTTATTCTATTGTTCTTTTTAATATTTTCTCTTCTTTTTTTGGGGGTACGGGTTTTTGTTTTCTTTCATTTCATTCATTCATATATTCACTTTGCACACATTCATATATTCTAGTATATCCATACAGGTTTTCTTCTATACATTAGATTCTAGATATAATATATGTATTGCTATACCACTGATAGACCGCCAGATCCAGACGGATAATTTGTATTCTGCACGTGACACTAGTTTGATAATCGGACTTTGCCGCAGCGGTCTCCGATACATCTAAAAAGCTAGGCAACAAGCGAGGATAATCAGATTGAAAAAAAACATAAACACAATTGTATAGCTGCTGTATATATTGCTGTATAGAGTTAACAATTCATTGTTTCAAACTCTGTGTATTTTGAGTTTCGTCCACATACTCAAGGCCATGGCTCCATCAGACACATCACAACTCAACCATGCCCTGAACAGTTCCCATCCTTTAAAATTAGTTCTTCTGGGTGGTCCAAATGTGGGTAAGTCCACTTTTGCCAATCGTCTACAATCCCATTACTTCCGTGAAACCTATTATCCCACTCAGAAACCCACAAAGTTGTTGTTTGACTTCCAACCACATACCGTCAAAGCCAAAGCCTTGATGGATGAGTACGGTGGATTGCGTGGTAAGGGTGAGATCTCACAGGATAGAAACCTGGGTCCTGGTGGTGGTGGTGGTCATGATGTTGTTTTGAGTCCTGTTGTTTTCCAAAGTTATAACAAATACAGCGATTCTTCATTGGAAACCATCAAGAAAGGATCCAAAAAGGTCATGTTGAAGAATCATCTATACGGGTATCATTTTAACCCTGATGATGCCCATTGTCCCGTTCCCCATTATCACCCACCACATATCACGCCTGTTTCTATCGAGATCATTGACACACCTGCTTTCCGTAAGGATATGATTGTTCCTTTCCTAGAAGTCTCACTGTTCAGAAACCTGGATAGAGAAGATCTACATGGCCTAGCGGATGAGCCAAGAAGACCAGTCAGTACAAACCCACTATTGGTTGCTTCTGGTTCAGGAGAGTTGGATGGTAGAGTCGATGGGTACGTGTTCATGTATTCTGCAGTCCCTTCTTCCTCTAACCCTCCTCCTTATGACGAAGCTATTTTTACTCCATCACCAAGTGGTCCAGGCCCTGCTTCTACCGCTGGAAGCAACGAACAAACGATATTAAAGAGAAGAGATTCGGTACCATCCAACGACGAAACAGATTCATTGACCATCTTGGAAACAATCAGAATAGCCTTATATGACGCCTGGCAAGAATTCCGATCGTATCAAAGAAAATGGAAACAGGGAGCAGAGGGCGATATTTATTCCTTAGTGTATGGTTTAAAGCAACTATGGAGAATGAAGAATTATGACGACGAACAAAGAAAACTACAAGAACTCAGACACTACTCAAATAAATTAGATTCGTTAAACTGGGATCCAGCCGATCCAGACGCCCCTCCACCTATTGTCATTGTCTGCTCGCATTCTAATCATCCTGGTGCTTCGCCCTTACTCATTGAAGCTGGGAGACGACTTGCTGGGTTGTGGTGTTGTGGATTCGTCCAGTTTGATAGTGAGTCCAATGAAGGCACAGAGGAAGTACTGGCCTTGATGATTAGAGAGTGTGTTGAGAGAAGGAAATTGCAGCTACAGAAAGGTGTTGGTGGCAGTACAAGGAGGTAGATCCTATATATATCATCTATATACTAGCCGCCGCCGGGTAACTCCCCCGGTCTTAACATAAATATATTTTCTGTTTTTTTTTCATATTATTATATGAAAATATCTGGGGTTTAGAGATCAATCAATATTCTAAACATCTTTAAGTCACAGAGATAGCTGATTAATGATCCTTGGTGTTTTGTGGCCACAAGTTGTATACTAGTACACTTAACGAACCGCAATTCAATTTATATCATGAACCCGTTACACCTAATAATCCTGATAATGGTTCAACATCATATCACAGTAACTGCTTTGATGGCGCTAAACTCCCCAAGATCAGTTGCTTTAAAAATTAAGAATCTGAGTGGTGATTTTGTTCCAATTAGTTATACACTTGAAAAACGTCAAGAAGATGAAAAGGTATCAATTTCAGCAGTGGAAGAAGAATATGATGAAGATGGTGGATTTCTCACTTATCAAGAACTATTAGAAGTTTTGCCATTCGGTGATGGTGAAGGGGCTCTGTTGTTTAAAGAATTTAAGGATTTTGGAAAGACTATCATTGATCAAAGGGGGGATGCTATTTTTAATGATGAGATAGAAGAAGATAAAACTGATGGTGAGGGAAAACATGAAGAACATTCAAAACTTGCAAAAGAAGAAGAACATAATGTTTCTCACTCATGGAACATCAACAAGTTAAAATATCCATACCCATACAAAGATCTAACTCAATCAGAAGCTGATTATTTTAGACCCAAACTCATCACACTTCTTCAAGGAACAAATCTACTGGATTACAATCTTGAAAATGTCATAAAGCCAGGCCCTGAAGGTGGTCTCAGGAAGGTATTTGAAGAAATAGATATACTTGTCCCACGATTATTCTTTGAATGTTTACGATCAAATGAAACATTGAACAACGCAACAGCTTCTGCAGTTACATTAACCGACGAACCAGAAAGTAGCTCAAATGAAATTGAAAAGAACAGTGAAGATTATTTTCTTATGAAATCACGGATACCTGGAAGAGTCAAACTATTACGTCCAATGAAATACATCACAAAGAGACGGTTAAAGAGAACATTTCTAGTTATTCATTCTCATTCCTTCAAAATATTCAAAGATCATCCACTTGGTTTCAATTCTCCAATCGTAAAATCTGAGATTCGTATTGGATATTTGCATAAATCATCTGTCAAGGATGAAATGTCCAAATGGATGTTAAGTTTCTGGGTTAAGGGGTTTGGGTATGAGAAAATGTTGAATCATAGATTTGCTAAAGAATGGAAAGTACAGGTTCAGAAATGTGATAGTCATCTTAGGAAGCTTTTGTTTAAGGATCCTTTGAAATCTGAGTGGAAGTCTAGTGCTCTGTTTTGATCGATTAAGTTTTTTAAACTATGTGCCAGATTTTATTCATGATCGATTATTTGGTTCAGCTTTTTATGTTTTTATACTGAACATGCATATGCAAAGACCCCAAACTTTTAGCCTAAATTAATATGAAGATCTGCATGAGATGCATGCATTTACGCGCATGCATATCAACCAAATCAATAATATGGCCATAAATAAACTACAAGAAAACAATATAGCTTGACGGGGAGCAATTGGTAAATTTCGATATCATATATCTATCTAATATATTCAAGCCTAATCCTCAAAAGATCTCTGCTTAACAACATGCCATTCATTACTCTTTTGATTGATTTTCCCGGTAATGAACCTATATAATTTCAAAGTCAAAACATCAACATCGATTTTCTTCTGTCCATTTACTATTAATATCTCATCATTAACTAGTTTACTAGCATGATATGATGATGATGACGAAGAAGAAGATCTGGTACTAGCTAAAGGTGCTATTATTGGAATCTGATAATCTGAATGTGCTAGTTTATAAACCATTTCATCCATTTTGAAAAGTTGAGTATAATTTGTAATTTCTGAATCTAAATCCAATCTTTGAAGAACTTTATAGAAATTAATGGCGAGTCTTGCGATTCCATTGATTAATAACTTTAATTCGAAATTGGGAAGTTCATGAACTTTATTGATATCGGAAGGAAGGTATAATTGAAATTTCAAGATTTCAGGCTGAGAGGATAATTCAGAGGTTGATTTATTGTATGATATTTGATATGGTAGTTCCATATTGAGGATTTGTGCAAGTTGCCTTAGGAATTTCGCCATTATTTGAAAACTGAAATTGATAACGTCTTTGTTCAAATCTAAGATTTGAGGAATGGAAATCACTGGAGTGAATGAAATCATTATTATTGAACTTGTTGAATTCATAAGCTTTTTCTTCTTGATTGTGTATAGCCGTATCAATTCATGAAACAATAGAGATTGTGATTGTTGTATTTGCTTTAAAATTCGATTATTATCATTTATCGTCTCATCGAATTCAACAATTTCAATTTCTTCTTCATCTTGTAAATTCATAGATCGTTGAAACCGTAGTAAAGATTGAGTGGAAAACCTTTCCTTCTCCTCTAGTTCTTCCATTCTCAGCTTCATAGCTTCCTTGATTCGTTTCAATTTGTTTATATCCTTTCCTATCAATCTCGAATCAACAGTCAACAATTGTGACGCCAAAGCCACAATACTATCATTACCAACAGATAAATTCTGTCCCTCTGTCAATTGATCCCATTTGATCTCTCCATTTATGAATTGTCGTACGAATTCTTGATTCGCACCATGTACACAATGATCCTTGAGAATGATATCTATGAGTTTCTTTGTATTTTCATGAGTTTCAATGATCTCAAGTAATCGTATACGGAGTGGCAATAATTGATGATTGGAACATGAACAACATAATAATGATAATGGTTGATTTGTTGTTTGGCATAGCCCACATCTCATGGTGATTTGAACGCTCTATCTGTTTCTATGTGAGGATATACAGTGAAAATAGTACCGTTTGAAACTTTAGGAATTTAGAGAGATGTAATAGAGTGTTTATGAATAGTAACATCAGTTTTGATACTCCGTTTATCACGGCCGCGAATATTCCCTAAAGCGGAAATTGTAGCACATATATGATATGGTAACGTATCTTTAACTTTTCAACTGTAAGAAATAAGAGGACTGACACGTATAACTTTTGATGATGATTTCTGGAGTTATAATTGACTAATTGTATTAAAGTATCTAAACTATATGTTTGGAGAATGCATCGAGATTGTTGCACGAATTTTCTTTTTATGTGCGCCCATACCCTTACCCGGACTCGTTCGGGGCACACATCTGTGATCACCTGGTTGAACACCCATCCACCAGGTGCCAGGTGAATCTCATCTTTACATTCTCCACCATTTTGAAGTAGGCCCTGGTATAGTGGAACTGAACTTCCCCTTATCTTCAAAACCAATACCTACTAATCATACGAAGGAACCAG